>CM042448.1:8423463-8645963 GCA_023631565.1 Gymnocephalus cernua | reverse complement strand
GCTCAGGTGGGGGCTGTGGTGGATTACTGCCCTGCTTTGTTATGTCTTCCTCTTGTTTAGATTCCTCTTGTCTCGTGTCCTTGGCCAAGGGAGCTGATGTGTGGCGCAGAAAGTAAAGTAGGTTAGAGGTGAACAGCTTTACTCCTGGTTTGTTAAGGAAAAGTCCATCTGCCTTAAAAAGATGTCTGCGATCCCAGAACATGTCGAAATTGTCAATGAACTGCAGAGAATAAGCGGTACATGCAGTTGAAATGGTGCGCCACACAGTGATGCAGTGATGCTGTGTGGTCCAGCTGTACCACACAGTGATGCAGCTGGACAGGATTCTGTCAATGTCAACAAAATGACATCACGTCCTAGTGGAGATCTCAAAGTTTCTAAAGGCACAAAAGACAACGTGTATATGGATTCCATTTACAACCCCAAATCAGAAAAAGTTGGGACAGTATGAAAAACACAAATAAAAAAAGAAAGTAGTGATTTCTAAATGTACTTCGACTTGTATTTCATTGCAGACAATGTGAACACAAAATATTTCATGTTTTGTCTGGTCAACTAAATTTCATTTGTAAATATACATCCTTTCCTGTCATTCAGACCTGCAACACATTCCAAAAAAGGTTGGGACAGGAGCAATGTAGGACTAGTAATCAGGTAAATTGGTTAAATAATTATGTGATTTGAAACAGGTGATGTCAACAGGTGATTGTAATTAGGAGTTGCAGCATCTGCCTAGCCCGGCCCACCTGCTTCTCTGTCCCAGAAATGCTTGTTACTAACCTAGCTCTGGGGAGCTTGTTCCCCAGAGTCTTTCTGTTTCTTTTTCACCCAGGATGAAATCCTGGGATTAGGATGGCACCAAAATCATTGTTCCAGCTGTTGCCGTGGCTCTGCTGAAATTCCCTGCTATGCTGTGCTGCTCCCTGCACTACTACAACCACTATTTCTAGCCACTGTTTATTTACTATACTGTGATGCACCCCAACGGCACGTCAGACACCTCCTACCAAGAGCCTGGGTCTGTCCGAGGTTTCTTCCTTAAAGGGAGTTTTTCCTTGCCACTGTTGCACTAGTGCTTGCTCTTGGGGGGATTTGTTGGTTTTTTTTGTAAATTATAGAGTGTTGTCTAGACCTACTCTATCTGGAAAGTGTCTTGAGATAACTCCTGTTATGATTTGATACTATAAATAAAATTGAATTGAATTATGATTTGGTACAAAAGCAGCATCCAAGAAAGGTCTAGTCCTTTAGGAGCAAAGATTGGCCGAGGATCGCCATTTTGCCAACAAATACGTGAGAAAAATATTGAAATGTTTAAAAACAATGTTCCTCAAAGAAAGATAGGAAGACATTTGCTTATTTCACCTTCAACAGTGCATAACATAATTAAAAGATTCAAAGAATGAGGAGGAATTTCAGTCCGTAAAGGACAAGGGCGCAAGCCTAAGCTGAACAACCGTGATCTCCGATCCCTCAGGCGGCACTGCATCAAGAATCGTCATTCATCTATAAGCGATATCACCACATGGGCTCAGGACTACTTTGGCAAACCTTTGTCAAGTACCACAATACGTAGTTACAGCCACAAATGCCAGTTAAAACTGTACTGTGCCAAAAGGAAGCCCTATGTTAACAGTGTCCAGAAGCGCCGTCGACTTCTCTGGGCTCGGAGGCATCTGGGATGGACCATCACACAGTGGAAACGTGTACTGTGGTCAGATGAATCAGTATTTCAGGTATTTTTTGGGAGAAATGGACGCCGTGCGCTCAGGACCAAAGAAGAAAAGGATCATCCAGACTGTTACCAGCAACAAGTCCAAAAGCCAGGGTCTGTCATGGTATGGGGTTGTGTCAGTGCCCTTGGCAAAGGTAACTTGCACTTCTGTGATGGCACCATTAATGCTGAAAAGTACATAGAGATTTTGGAGCACAATATGCTGCCTTCAAGAAGACATCTTTTCCAGGGACGTCCATGCATATTTCAACAAGATAATGCGAAACCACATTCTGCACACATTACAAAGTCCTGGCTGCGGAGGAAGAGGATACGGGTACTTGACTGGCATTTTGAAAATGCGACAACGAAGACCCCTTACTGTTGCCCACCTTATATATATAATAGGAATTTTTTTTTTTTTTAAACAAAAACAATAAAAATCATGAGGAAGACATTAAATTATGTGCTGTTGTATTGTCTGCAATGAAATACAACTCAAAGTACATTTAGAAATCACTACTTTCTTTTTTTATTTGTGTTTTCCATACTGTCCCAACTTTTTCTGATTTGGGGTTGTACAACGTTCAGACAGTTTACTCACGTCACATCTACGGTGGCAAGCTCAGTTTGCAGCTGTGCAGTAACGCTCAACCATCACCGGAAAAGTGCTTCTAATAGACTTCACTTGTCTCCATCAAAAACAGCCGAGTCACTCGGCCCATTTTTATATAGGTGTATGGTTAAAACGCTGGACTTTCAAGCCGGGGAGCGGAGTTCGCTTCCCGGGGGGGAACTAAAGAGTTTCACCCAGGAAATGTGTTTATTTGGAGTGTTTTAATCCAAACCACTATCTTTTACCTAATCTTCACTAGTCATTTTGGTGCCTTATCTTCATTTTTGTCGTGGCAAAATGCTCATATTTTGTGGACTAAAGTTAACCATGTTCTCCGCCGAAACGAGCGGCAGTGCTCTGTACCCGGCTCAAAGTCACCCATTTTCTGCTAAAAACGCATCTAATAACTGCCACTGATACGACCGAGCTGTGACGGAGGTCCGTAGCCTGCGTCGCAAAGCTCTGTTGTGGCTAAAACAACCGCCGCTCGGCGTCATGGAGCTCGTCTTCAGAGGTGTGAACAGCAGATATCTGTGTTTACTGTATTCATACGCATGTTATAACATGTAAAAAGTTGCATCACTTCCGGGCATTATAGAAACAGGCGGCTGGCTGCAGTTAACTTTAAATATACACTAGATGTGTGTTTTTATTTTGAGCGTTATGAACTCAAATAGATAAGGATTACAATAGTTTGATTATAATTTTTGAGTTGGAAAACGTTTATTCAATTAAGTACTGTTGCATCCAAATAGTTAAAGGGATACTTCACCGCTGGAAAGCCTAATATATCTTTAAATTGGGTCACTTATGTAGCAGAAATGTGAAAAAAAAAAATTAATTGGTGCCTTCTAGGCCGAGAAAAGCCAGAAAATGTGTTTTTGGCTCATATGGATGAAAGACACCAAATCCCAGAATGCACTTCGCTTTGCTGCTTTGAGTCCACTCCCAAGCCACGCCTACCGCTTGACAGACAGACAGTGAGGCATTCGACTCAACTCAATGTGTTTTATTGTTATTTCAACCATATACACAAAACAACGTTTCATCGTGGCTCAAGTCAATTCAAAATATATAAATACACATTTAAAATATATAAAAACTACATTATATAATAACGACATACGAAACAGGCTACATTTAGTGCACACACACATTATAGGCTCCGTAAAGTTCAGCTAACGCATACTAGCATTAGGCTTGGTGGGCTGTAAACACCGAGTATAAACACAGCCGTGAATTAGCGTGGGATGTCGAATGGTCGCCATGTAACAGTCACAAACTCCAGCGGTTAGCAGTTAGTTGGATACAAATCCCCCCATTTCTGCACCAGTCCGTGTTAACACAGCTCACCTTCATACAGAGCATCTCTAGCTCGGATCGTCAGAAGGCTAGCAGGCCTGGTAGCTGGACAGTCCGGTTCACTGTTGTTCAGCCATGTTTCCCACGAAAGCACAAAACACAGCAGTCTCTGAACTCGCGTTGGGAGCATCGGTGAAGTTGGATGTAGTCCAGTTTGTTGTTTAATGAACGGACACTTGCAAGCAGGATTGATGGGACAGGTGGCCGGCTAGCGTTAGCTCGCTCTGGATGTGCCTTTTCCCCGGCTAGCGTTAGCTTCCCACCTACCCGGCTCGGGGTACGCTGGTCCCCGTGCTGGTCTCCGTGGCAGGCGAAGCTCTCGTAGTGGGCCGATTATTTCGTCTGTAATAACGTTTCCTGCATATTCTCCGATCTGTACCGATGTATCCCGGTGGTACACGTGCGGTAGTTTGAATGCACATCATTGTTGTAAAAGTTTGCTGCTGAGAAGATAGAGCAGAGCCCTGTTTAGCGAGGATTCAAGATGGCTGACATTTCGTTTTTTTCCGGCCGAGATCGGCTCGCTTCGGGCGATGGGCGGGTTTAAAACATGCGGAAGTAGGTCCTACTACTGGTTGTAGTCTTTTGCTCTGGCCAAAAAATCTTCCGATGACGCAAAAGTCGTCATTTTACGTCATTGGAAGATTTTTTCCGGACCCCCCAATGCAGATATCTCCTGTCTCACGGGGATATAAAGGAGGGACGCACGGTCGTTCAGAAATACTACCGGGTTTCTACTGATACAAAGCTGAATGCTAAATCGGTGAAGTATCCCTTTAAATATGGGAAAACTACAAAATACTACATTACCCAAATGATATTTATAAGTACAGTTAAATAAAAATTGTAAATGTTAACTTTGAAGTTTAAAAAAAGTTGTAATTTTTATTAATTGCTTGCTACATTTTTAAGTACAGTGCACTTACATGAAAAATAAAATATTAAGTTTTAGGTTAAGATAAATTGTATTTTTTTAAATAATAACTTAACCAAATTAAGTTAATTGGCTTACAGCAAAGCATACAAAAGCATCAAAAAGCTGTCTTTAATTTCAATGTTTAGGTGGGTTTCTTTAACAAACCTCTGCTTTATTTCTTCTTTTGTTTTATATTTTTTTAATTATATATGCACAGATACAAAAGGCTAATTTAAACTACAACAGCCTGTGCCTGAGCATTCAGCGACTGATGAAGCTCTGGCGCCCTCTGCTGGGCCACCAGTGCGGTTACAACCATCAACATAGAACAAAACTTAATGAGAAAAAACAACTGGTAAGTCAAATAGATCACTAAGATACACTTAGGGATGTATTAATACGCCTAAAGGATCGTGGGTTTCTCTTGTCATGTTTCCTGTTTGATTTTGCTAACTCTGTGTTTTGATTGCTTCCTGTTTCCTTGTTATTTGTTCTGTTTTCTCCTGTACTCGTCTTGTGTGTTTTCCCTTGGTTTACTTCCTGTATTATTTTGTAGTGTTTGATTTCATGTGTCCTGGTGTAGCTTTATTTCCTCTTGAGTCTGATTTTGCCCCTAATGCTTTTCGCCAGTTTGCTCCCTCCTGGCACGTTTGCCCCTTGTATTTAATCTCCTTAGTTCTGTTTAGTCCTTGTCATGTCCTCGTCGTTGAATGTGCCTGCTGTGTGCCTGCTGCTGTTAAGGAGACGTATTACATCTCCTTAACAGCAGGCAAGCACTACAGTGTATTCCCCCCCCCCCCCCTGGGACAACTGTTCACCTTGAGGTTACCCATCCCGTTTATCTCAGTTGTCAATCAGCCAGGGAGTAGTGAATACGTCCAAAGGTATAGTTTAGTTCGACCTTTGTGCCTTATCGGTTCACAAAAAGGCTGAACACATGGTGCCTTCAGACTTGATTGGACCTACTTTCATGTAGAAATGCAGAGACAAAACCCTTCAGCATTACGAGAGAAAGTAAGACAGAAATAAAACAAAGAATATAAAAATCATGTTTAAATGTAATTTTCCCATTACAGTGTATATATAGCTATATGAAATGTTTTAATATAATGTAGGAAAGTGGTATTCAAAAGTCGCAGAGGGAAAGTCTGCAGCCAGATAAAAGGTAAACATAGGTCAACAAAGGACGGGTGGCATTCTGTTGACTGTAATGATATACTGTATGTATTTATCTATTTTAAAAATACAAGTGCAAAGGCCAAGCATCATCTTCATCTTTTCACTAACAAGTTGACGACCGCTTGAAAGAGCAGCACGTCTCAGTTTAATGTCTAGTCATTTTCACCTGATCAAAAAATATGTAAATGATTGTGAGAAAAAAAAGAAAGAAAGATGAATATTGTATGGCAAGACATTTCCACAGAGCTCTGAAAGCTGTTTATCAAGAGTATTATTAAGTATAGGCAAGTAAGACATACAAATAACAGTCCTTTACATTTAACTCCCCATAAAAACAAAGGATTGATAAAATGTTAACTGCTATAAAAGGCTGCAATCTGAATTTATTTTTCACCATAACAATGTGGTGTTTAATCACATACACTCGTTGTCACTATTCCATCAAGTTAAAGAAATTCAATTATTTGATGGAAAAGGTTATGAGGAGCAGGCAGGCAGATATGCTATGGCACAGGAAAAACAGATTAGGAGCAAATCAGTGAAAATACGGGAGGAAATAAACTGGAATGCATAGTGACTGCGCTGTGCCACTACCACTGGAGCTGAGACAAGGATGTGGCCAGCAGTGAGTGGTTGCTATGGTGCAGCGTTGATTAGTGGATGGGAGCTGCATCAGCAATCGGAAGTCCTGTAGCTTCATTCTCATGTGTCTCATTCCAGTCAGAAGACAATTATAGCGTTATTACTTCCAGGACTCGAGAGTGCGACCATTTTGGTCGCACATGCGCCCAAATTTTGTAAGGGTGCGACTAACATTTTTCCTAGGTTGCACCGGTGCACCTCCGCGCAGCCTCGCCGCACCTCCGCGCAGCCCCGCCCCCATTCACACACACGGCCACCGTGCAACACGAGAGACACGGCATCGGTTTACACTGCGACATTTGTCTACAGTTTTAATTATTAACACAGCTGTATATCGTTAAGCATGAGAGGGGAACCTGTATTTGTAGCAGTGTTTCCGCTGCTAACTGTGTTACTGCGGCCGCCGCACGGCGGAAAACACAGACGAAGTTATTGAATGCAACTAACTTCAGACGGAGCCTGCAAAATGCAGCGCAGTGACGATACAGACATTTCATATAGGCTACAAGTTTGGAGAATTTGGATTTTTTTTTTTGGGAATTTTGATGCTAGGGAGTGTGGCAATCTGGTACTGTCATTGGTTTAGGAAAGGCTAAATGGGAAGAAGGCCAAATTACAGGTGTTGTCCATCTGAGGGGCAGAGGACAGCAGGGGGGGGGGGGGGGGGGGCTATACGACTTTGAGCCATGAAATGTTAGATTTCAGTTCAGGGAAGCACTTTGATCTATTTTGAAATGTTTTACTTAAAGGTATAGTGGTCGCTGACAGGTCAGCGAGCAGACGGCCATAGACAGTATATAAAAGTTTCCGACCGCGGCGCTGCCCCCCCGCTCTCGGCGATAGCTTGTTTGTTGGCCTGTAGCATGCTAAAGTTAGCTATAGAGATGCTTGTCGTAAATAAATTTCCATTTACCGGTGGCGAGTCTGACATAGTGGAAAAAGTGCAAATCTTCTTTTGGAAAGTAGGCTGGTAGAGCCATGCCGACAGCAACTTGTAAACAGAGCGTGCACGAGGAGAACTAGGCGTGTGCATGCTCTCTCGTGCACATGTTTAATAGGCGTTCCCTCTCGGGAGCAGGTAGGGTGTTGTGCATGTGCATTTTTTCAAAAAGTGGAGAGGGCGGTTCTTTTCTAAAATTCAGGAAAATCCTCCATTATACCTTTTGAAATGTTTTAGTTTGGCAGCTCAGTGAAGCACTTCAAACTTTTTTGTTAATATTTTTATTTTATATGCAGTATGATTGTGTTTCAACTAAAAAGTATTTACCTACACCTTATTCTTGTTTAAAATCATTTACATAATATAAATGAATGTATATGGAGCGTGATAAAAAGGTAACCTTGAAATTGTTAACGGCGCCGTGAGGAAAAATTTGGGTGCACCTAAATTGTGTGCTGGTGCCCCTAATTAAAAACGTTAGGCGCACCAGTGCAACCAAGGCAAAAAGGTAGTGTGGAGCCCTGACTTGTAATCATTAACAACAGACAAGGGGGATTATGGAGGATATTTTAATTCATCATTTAATTAAAAGTCAACGCAGAAAATTAAGAGATCAGATTAAACATTGGTATTGAAATACACCACTGGGAATAATCAGCCAATAATTGAACTAAACAAAAATGAAATTGAAAAAGTACAGTTAAAATAATAATTAAAATGATAATTAAAAAATGTAATTCTATGCTTTTTTTTCAGAATGGAGCCTGGTCTGCCCTCAGAAAGACATGGGAAAGGGATTTGATTAATACACTGGATGATGAGGAGTGGGACAGAATCTGTAGGAATGTTAAAACTACGTTATGCGATGTGAGGGTGCGCTTCATTCAGTTCAAGATTATCCATCGCGTCTAGGGATGCACCGATCCACATTTTTTCACTTCCGATCCCGATACCTGAATTTGGATATCGGCCGATACCGATACTATTCCGATACCAGAGCTGTGTTTGCTTTAATATTATTATTATCATTATTGTTGATTTTATATGATGCTGAAATAAACTCCTCAACGGGCAAGTATGATATGGACGTACGTATGCATGTATGTCCCAAAAGGCAACTTGAGGTAAGTATAAGGTCAGAAAAGGAAGTCAGAAAAACAGGAAAAATCTCATTCTGAAAACAGATATGCAACTGTAAGGGTTTCAAATTGACTGTCATGTCAATATTTATTACATTCCCAAAATGTCAAATACTTGAGTCTTGAAATATAAGAAAAGTGCAAGTGTAAAAATCTCACACACACACACACACACACACACACACACACACACACACACACACACACACTATCAATAAAACAGTGTGTGAACAGCGCAAATCAAGCACACTGGCTCTTGTAGCATCAACAAATCAACGTTTTAAAATGTCAAATATCTGAAATATAAGAAAAATGCAATAACTGTAAACATCTTACACACACACTTAGTTACGGGGGGACGCAACAACGGGGAAATGAAACGCCACACGCCAGCGACAACACCGGGACAGACGGTTGGGAAAGTCCTGCTTTGTTTTTGCATGTTGCTGTCTTGCTCTGCGGTGTTTCCACTGTGAAGTATTTCCAAACAGCGGACACACAGGATAGCATTGAGCTAGCCACAATGCTGCTCAACGCTACTATCCTGCTAGCTGGCTGCAAACTGCGGAATGGACTTCCTGAGCGGGGGCGTGTCTCATAATTCTGTGTCTCATTGAGCCGCGCCTCCGTTCAGGAAATCTATTCCACAGTTTGCAGCCAACCAGCAGACCAGCCGGCCGGAATCACTTTTGGAGCCATTTCAGCAGACAACGTTAAAGTGCAGACATGGCTCGTGGTATCGGAAATCTCCGCAAGTTGGATCGGGAAAATCCGATACCTGAATTTCGCTGGTATCGGTCCCGATACCGATACTGGATCGGATCGGCCCCATCCCTAATCGCGTCTATTGGACTCCCTCCAGATTGAATTTACTTCATGTCCTATGGTCCTGTGATGAGGTCCAGGAATTATGGACCAGGATACATTGTACCCTATGTTTGTTTGCAGGGACTCAGGTTCAATTCAGCCCAAGATGATTTTTTTCTGGGAGATGGGTCAATCGTAAATTGAATAGATAATGGTTTAATGATAGCCAGACAGATTATTTTAAGAGGATGGAGGAATGGCGGGGTGCCGTCGGCCCAGGAGTGGGCTTGTTAGATGGCTAGGGTGGCGGCAAACGGTTTGCAGGGTTGAGTGTCTAATGAGAGATGATTGGTCACAGTAGGTAGAGCCCAACCTGATCTCCCACGATTCAGTGCGCGGCTGATACATCTTCTCTTTGTTGCAGAACAGTAACAGAACAATGGTATAATATATAAACCATTACCTTTCCGCTGTTTAATTAATAAGATCTAACTAAAATCAAAGGGATTTGATCCATTCAATTTAGTAAAATATATAAATGAAATAATTCAAACTCAGTTATTTCGTCATTGATGATAACTTTATGTTGTACTATATTTATTTAGTAAGAGACAAAAGGCACTCTTGCTAAATTAGTTAATAACCATGTATGACAAAGAGAAGCATCACATCTTTATGTTTAAAGTGCTCATATTATGCTCATTTTCAGGTTCATAATTGTATTTACAGGTTGTACCAGAGTAGGTTTACGTGGTTTAATTAAAAAAAGAAAACCATATTTTTGTTGTACTGCACATTGCTGCAGCTCCTCTTGTCACCCTGTGTGTTGAGCTCTCTGTTTTAGCTACCGAGTCACTTCTGTTCCATCTTTGTTGGGAGTCGCACATGCTCAGTAGCTAGTGTCGACCGGTGTAACAGTTACTGAGGCATCACGTCATTCTCTAACGGAGCTAACTCCCTTCATGTCTTCCCCTCAATAACCCCCGGACATACTATGCCCTCTTCTGCCGTACGAACAACAACAGTTGGCTGTCAGCGGGGCGGATGTTTTGGTCTATACTAAAAGGAGTTTATTCCTGACGCTTCCCTGATTTTTATTTTTTAATTAGTGATTAGTTCTATTATTTTATTATTATTTATTTTTTATTAATTACCAACGATAATGATAATTATTCTTTTTTTCCTAATTAACAATACTAACGAGACCAGCACCAGCAATCAGTCAATTCAATGAGTTAAAGTGAGGTTATTTAATTGAAATTACCTTATTACTAATCAGCAAATTTTTTTGAGACACACACCCCGAATTAAAGAGAGGGGTCCCCGCCCGGATCAGGGAACCCATAGGCGAGGCAAGACTCACTACCCTAGACGTCCCCAACTCACTGGCTCTTGTCCCCCTGTATATGAAAAGCACTGCCAGAGGGGAGCTTCAAAACCAAGATTTTTCTTTAGTACTTACGGTCTCTGCCGTTCCTCCCAGGGAAACCGGAGCTCCTTCTGAGGGACGTCCGCTGGCCTTCCGCGGTCGCCAAAAACTGAGAGAGGCAGTTGCTCAGTGGCTCTGACCCGGCCAAGCAGATAAGGATCACTCCCACAAGGAGATAACAGGAGGTCTGCATAGTCCAGTCGGTCCCCGCCGGGCTGCAACTCACCCAACCAGTCTTTCACTACCACCTGAGGGGAGTTACTATTTCTCTTTACCTAACAGCAGGTCAAATCAAAGAGAAGAGAGGCGCTTGCAAAAGTTTGGTTCCCTTTAGTTCAAAAAGAACTAAAGTGCTTTTATTGTTTTTCCAATGCAAGCAGAAATATAAAATACAAGCAAAAAAGAAAAAAAGAAACCTCTGATTAAGAAGCTATTTCTCAGACAAAGTTATCTCTAGGCTCTGCTACTCTGATAAGAGAAACAATAAAAAAGTTCCCCTCAGTGTGTCAGACACGCGTAGGTTGGAAGAGGTCAAAGAGAAGAGTCCGCGTCTCCGCAAAAACGGGCGTATTTATAGGAAAAGATCATCACCCTCCTTTGAACATCTGAATATTTGGGGGCTGAATATTATATTTCCATGTAAGGAAATGCAAAGGGCACTTACAGCTTCTAACTGACAGTCTGACACGTCAACTGTCACACACATGACTGTCGCACAGGATGTGCTGCAGCAGCATCAGGCCTCTTCTCTCACCCTCTGCACTCTGCCCTATATTCACTTCAATCTCTAAAATCTTCTATGCTGTATAATGCAATGTAAACTAATATGTAAGCAAAGTAATGGCTTTAGCTGTTTTTTGGGTTCTCAAAACACACACTTCTAAATGAAATAAAAAACATACATCTGAATAATATAAAATCACACATAAATGATATAGAAAACATACCAGAGTGATATAAAAACACACACACCTAAAATGATATAAAAAATACCTCTGAATGGTAAAACACACATACACTTCAAGCAAAGATACATTTCCTGCAAAGGAGACAGTGTGTCATTAATAGAACACATACACTTCATGCAAAGATGTACTTCCTCATATGCTTTAAGCAATGATGGCTAGATACATTCCAAAGTCTTATTTTAATTGACCAACTCTCTAAAGCCCAAATATGTTAAGCATCAAATCTTCATGTTTGCGAAAGCTGGAGGCAGTGAATATGTTGCGTATCTGTTTGCAAAAATGACTGTAGTTGCGATCGTCGATGAATCAGCAAATTGTTGCAGCCCTAATCTGGCCCGTTACACTCGGACAGCTCATCCCTCTTCCTCCTCCTCTTGTTTGTCTTCCTTGTGGAAGACATTTCCATCGGCCTGCTTCCTCCAGCTCAGTTTGATGTTGCCGCTCAGCCCCTGGTCCATCAGCTTCTGTTTAAGCTGAGACACAAAAATCGTCATTGTCATTTGGTTGTTCTGTTTTTGCATAAAAGTCTGAAACATGAGTTACCTGCTTCAACATGGAGTCCATCACAGCAAGGTCATTCACATCCAGAGAGTTCTTGTTCTCAAACCGCACTTTGATTACTTGTTTTGAAATAGCTTTGAAAAAAGAAACCAAACTTGATCAGATATAAAATTTCGGGCTGGATAATAATCAGCATGCTGTTCCTTCCTCATCAATGGTTTAAACAATGACCTCCATCGGCTGCACATTTTCAGCATTAAGTCAAAACAAACGTATCATCGTGCATGCTAACTTTTTAAACTATTCCATGAAAATGATCCACATCATGAATTGTCCAGAACTTCATGTGTTGTGTTGTTTTTGTTATATTCTCATTTGATGCTAACATCGAAATCTAAATGCTGTGTGAATCATGGGTTACCACTTTTGATCTAACATTGGTTAAAAAATGGATATGAATGTGTTAAGATTACATTCGTTGATATAAAAAAATAAATGCCATTGCATCTTTTTAAAACGGCCAGGGCGTGATCTACTTTAGATTTCACTTGATTGACTTCTGACGTCACTAAGTCTTCTTAGCAGTGGTGGAATGTAACTAAGTACTCAAGTACTGTTCTCAAAAGCAAATGCTGTACTTTATGTGAGTCTTTTCTTTTCATGCCACTCTCTACTTCTACATTTCAGAGAGAAATATTGTACTTTTCACTCCAATACATTCATCTGACAGCTTTGGTTACTAGTTCTGTACACATTAAGACTTTTAAAAAACAAAACACACATAGCTAATAAAATATGATGTTTTGTTATACATTAAACTAGCCAACAATATAACGGCCTACAAGTCCAGCTGAAATGATTACATCACACACACGAAAATGTGAGGATTTTTCTGAGTACTTTTACTTTTAATACTTTAAGTAAATTTCCCTGAAGATACTTGCATACTTTTACTTAAGTAATATTTTGAATGCAGGACATTTACTTGCAACAGGGTATTTTTACAGTGTTGTATTAGTACTTTTACTTAAGTAAAGGATCTGCATACTTCTGCCACTGCTTCCTAGTTTATTTGAAGAGACTTTTCCTTCTTCTAATTTAGCTGTTGTGATGTGTGATTTGCTAAAATAAAAGAATATGTTTCCCTCACGTGGGCCGTAGCAAATGAACGCTCTCTTCATGTCACAGGGCCAGTCCTCCCAGTTTCCAGAGTTGCTGAAGTCTGCAGCCACACAAGTCTCGTTCCCGTATTTGTTATCAGGTTGCCCATTTTTCCAGAACCTGAATGAGGAGCTGCTCCCATCGGACCACTTCCACGAGTCTCGGAAAAGGCCGATCCACACATTTCCTATGCCTTGAGAATATCGTGGAAATATTGAATCATGTACCTTCCCGTTCTCTGTCAGGTTTCTCACACTGGCCAGGTCTGTGTGGTACGTTCTGCAGTAGCTCTGACCCTGTGTCCACGTCAGGGAGCTTCTGATTGCGACAAAAGTCACATCTGACCCTGAAAATGGAGCATGGAGAAGTATAGAGGCGTCGTAACATACAGCCTCCCATCCATCCACATCTGGGATTCATGCCTTCATGATCTCTAAAATAAATCCACTGAGATATTACATTACATGTCATTTAGCTGACGCCTTTATCCAAAGCGACTTACAATTGCGATATATCAGAGGTTGTACGCCTCTGGAGCAACTAGGGGTTAAGTGTCTTGCTCAGGGACACATTGGTTGATGTATCGAATTGGGAATCGAACCCCGCTCTCCACACCAAAGGCATAGGTGTCATATCCACTGTGCCATGTTTTAAAGGGAATGTCTGTAAAATCTACAAAACGACAGATGCAGACTTTATATTGTTTTTCTACATAGGAATATTTTCTCAGGTTAATTAAACACACACACACACGCACACACATTCTGTTTGTCATGGTTGTGGTTTTCAGTTGTGGCTTTTCCTGTTTTATTTTGTCACTTCATTCCATGTGTTCCTGCCTGCCTGGCTCAGGACTTCCTTTGTTGTAAGCCGTATAATTTGATAAATCTTCTAAATCTTCCATTGCCCTCCTCGTCTCTGGGTCCAAGCCTACAGCCTCCCTACATGTGACAATATTTGCAGTCCAAAGTCAAAGTAAACTTTATTAAAAATCATGCAGGGCTCGAGAGTGTGACCAATTTGTCAGATTGATTGATACTGCAGAGGCCCAAATACTGAAAACAAAGAGGAGCAGAGAATGCGAACTTCACTAGTTAATATTCTCACCTTTGACATCTTCGCAGATTGCATACATGACTGTGTTGCAACTGTAGATGTTGTCCCATAGTCCAGTACCAAACATGGTTGCACAGGGGCTGTTAGACTGTGGTTGTCCCGTCTGCCATTGTCTGACCTCCATCTCCCCGGGTTTGTAGAAACTTGTGTCTGACAGTGACCAGCCCCAGCTGCCCAGGACCTGGCCATCGTACAGCCCTATCCAGGCTCGCTGAAAGCAATATTTGATTGGTATATAAAGAATAGTTTTTGTCCAAGGCCATATTTTACATACACTTTTCATTTATAGTCTTCATACTATCAGTCTGATCCTCACTGACTTTTATTATAGGAGTTTACGATCGCCTTGCTTTGTTAAACTCTTAAAGGACGGCTTCACAATATTCTTGGGCAGATCCCGTTTTAGTGACCAACCAGAAGGAATAACAGGACAGGACAAATACCTTCTGAAAACACTGATTACAGCAGCAAAGAAAGCAATAGCTCGTAAATGGTTAGAGAGGGATCCACGCACAGTAGATAATTGGTTTGAAATTATTGAAACAGATTCATGAGATGGAAAGACTGACTCTCCTACTGTCAGGGTCCCACCGGCATCAGCACTCACCTCTCCCTCTCATTCTCCAGCACACACTCCTTCTACTGATTCATACTCCTCGTCTCTCACACAGCCCAGTCGCTCTCAGTCCCCTCAGTACTGATTACACACACCTGCACCTCATCAAGCCTCATCCTCTGTCCACCACCTGCAGCTAATCAACAACCACCTACATAAGCAGCACAACCACACACACTCATTGTCTAGTCTCATGTCTACATGACACTCTGACTCACACACACACGATATGCTCATGCTATCCGAGTCTGCCTTTCCAGTACTTCGTCTCCTGTTGTCTGCCGCTGATCTAAACCTGCCTGCCCAGCTACCAGATTCCTGCCTGTTGCTTTCTGCTCGCTGTTGGATCATTGTAAATAAAGAACTGCTCACCACTCCAGTCTGTCTCCTGCTCGTCCGTGACACCTACTACGGCTGCAAAAGGACTTCAATGCCGCAGTGGACAAAATGGATAATATTAAGGGTACTCCGATCGATCGGCCACCGATCGGTATCGGCCGATAATGGCTTCAAATAGTTTGATCGGTGGTCTCCATAAAGGCCGATCAGATGACGCACTACCACGGATGTATTAAGGGTGCACTACTCCTGAGAACATTTTCAAAATGGCGGCGTCCCTACATTCAGCGGTCTGGCAGTTCTACAAGGTGTCTGAACGGCGGCAGAACAGCAGTTGGCCCGCGGCCGGCCGCGGAACGAAGACACTAGGAAGACGGCTACCGCTTGCTACCGGGTGCTCCGGCAAACGTGTTTGTGATTACACCATTCTGACGCTTCTACTGCCTCTGGAGCACCGCTGGTGTTCCGCCGACTCATTGCTATCTGGGAAAAAGACAATACACTAGCGATTAGCAACGTGTGTACCGAGGAACGTGTGTACCGAGGAAATACCACGAGGCGGAAAGCTCCAAAGACATTTCAACACCACCAACCTCATCAGACATTTGAAGGTTAGTCACAGAAAGGAGGATGAGGAGTTTTCAAAGTTAGCTAACGCTAAGGCAGAGCGGAGTCGTGTAGCTAGCAGCTCCGGCGCCGCTCAAACAGCTGTTTCCCCGTGTGTGTGTCGGTGTGTGTGTGTCTGCTGAAGAAATGTGCAGTGATTGAAAGGACATTTTTGGGATTTTGAGCTAGGACAGAAAGCCAAACAGTTACTGATACATTCTCTAAACATGTGTGACTGTTATGTAATGGCGTAATTTTCAGTTCATAAAAGTGATCGGTGATCGGTATCGGCCGATACGTCTTCCAGCAATCGGTGATCGGCCCCAAAAATCCTGATCGGAGCACCCTTAGATAATATATTTATTAGAATAAGACGCATGGTTGATGGTCTCTCCTTCTACTCTCCTTATAATATAATAATAAACTCTATGTCTAAAGCACTTTTCTTAACAAGGTTACAAAGTGCGTTCCAGAAATAAAAAAAGCCAAGAATACAACCAACAACAATGAGAAACAACAATAAAAACAGAGGTATCATAAATAATAAAACAAAAAACAAAATATATATATATATATATATATATATATATATTAAGGGTGCTCCGATCGATCGGTATCGGCCGATAATGGCTTTAAATAGTTTGATCGGTGGTCTCCATAAAGGCCGATCAGATAGGCCGATCAGATGACGCACTACCACGGATGTATTAAGAGCTACTCCTGAGAAAATTTTCAAAATGGCGGCGTCCCTACATTCAGCGGTCTGGCAGTTCTACAAGGTGTCTGAACGGTGGCAGAACAGCAGTTGGCCCGCGGCCGCGGAACAAAGACGCTAAGAAGGCGGCTACTGCTTTTAAAAGCGTCTGCCACCGGTGGTGCTCCGGCAAACGTGTTTGTGATTACACCATTCTGACGCCTCTACTGCCTCTGGAGCACCGCTGGTGGTCCGCCGACTCATTGCTATCTGGGAAAAAGACAATACACTAGCGATTAGCAACGTGTGTACCGAGGAAATACCACGAGGCGGAAAGCTCCAAAGACATTTCAACACCACCAACCTCATCAGACATTTGAAGGTTAGTCACAGAAAGGAGGTTGAGGAGTTTTCAAAGTTAGCTAACGCTAAGGCAGAGCGGAGTCGTGTAGCTAGCAGCTCCGGCGCTGCTCAAACAGCTGTTTCCCCGCGTGTGTGTGTGTCGGTGTGTGTGTGTGTGTGTGTGTCGGTCCCTGTGTGTGTGTGTGTGTGTGTGTGTGTGTGTGTGTGTGTGTGTGTGTGTGTGTGTGTGTCGGTCCCTGTGTGTGTGTGTGCGTGTGTGTGTGTGTGTGTGTGTGTGTGTGTGTCGGTCCCTGTGTGTGTGTGTGTGTGTGTCGGTCCCTGTGTGTGTGTGTGTGTCGGTCCCTGTGTGTGTGTGTGTGTGTGTGTGTGTGTGTCGGTCCGTGTGTGTGTCGGTCCGTGTGTGTGTGTGTGTGTCGGTCCGTGTGTGTGTCGGTCCGTGTGTGTGTGTGTGTGTCGGTCCGTGTGTGTGTGTCGGTCCGTGTGTGTGTCGGTCCGTGTGTGTGTGTGTGTGTCGGTCCGTGTGTGTGTGTTGGTCCGTGTGTGTTGGTCCGTGTGTGTGTCGGTCCGTGTGTGTGAGTCGTGTAGCTAGCAGCTCCGGCGCCGCTCAAACAGCTGTTTCCCCGTGTGTGTGTCGGTTTGTGTGTGTGTGTGTGCTGAAGAAATGTGCAGTGATTGAAAGGACATTTTTTAGATTTTGAGCTAGGACAGAAAGCCAAACAATTCCTGATAGATTCTCTAAACATGTGTGACTGTTATGTAATGGCGTAATTTTCAGTTCATAAAAGTGATCGGTGATCGGTATCGGCCGATATGTCTGACAGCAATCGGTGATCGGTGATCGGCCCCAAAAATCCTGATCGGAGCACCCTTATATATATATATATATATATATATATATATATATATATATATATATATATATATATATATATATATATATATATATATATATATATATATATATATATATATATATAT
This sequence comes from Gymnocephalus cernua, assembly GCA_023631565.1. Classification (NCBI taxonomy): domain Eukaryota; kingdom Metazoa; phylum Chordata; class Actinopteri; order Perciformes; family Percidae; genus Gymnocephalus; species Gymnocephalus cernua. Next base: position 8,627,877 of record CM042448.1, on the reverse strand, counting down.
AATGGGGATATAGTGGGATGGTAAAACAAACAACATAATAAACATTCTGGATGCTTTCCTATAAAATAGAGTTTTAAAAAGGAAAGAATTTAAATTTGAAAGATGCTGATGATGTGGCGTGTCTGATTTCCGCAGGCAGAGTGTTCTGACAGCAAAGGCCTGGTCGCCGTTGATCACAAGCCCGGATCTTGGAACAACCGGCAGAGCTGCATCCTCTGGTCTAAGGGAGTGGCCAGGCCCGTAGGGGGTAAATAAATCCTTAATATAAACTGGAGCCAAGGCCATTCATTGCATTAATTCCAAGTGATCATTACAATCTTGCTCATTATAGCAACCCACAAACGAATGCAATGCTATGTATGACTCCAACATTATAAGCCGTAAGACTATACTTAATGCCTGAGATGTTGAATTGACATAATACCTGCCATCATTGAGTATGTTTACATGCACACCAATATTCCACTATTATTCCAAATATGACAATATTCCGAATTTGATACAGGTCATGAAAACAGCATATTCCGGTTGGATATTCCGAATAACGCATTTTTCCGGTATAGCATGTTCCAATTAAGACGTAGGATATTCTGTATTATTTGGGTTTTAGAGGCATTCTTTGGACATGTATACAGCGTATTCGGAAAATGCGTCTCAAGCAGGGTTTTTACCGCAGTTTACGGCTTATGGTCAGCTCTATGCTTTGCTATGGTTGCTGTACACAAACCAACCAGCAAACAGTTTGCAAGGCTGTAGAGGCGATAAGAAGGAGAAACATAGCTACTTTTAAACATTATCAAAGAGTTGGTTATCAACAGGATTTTGGATATGCACACACATCGCTATGCCGACCTTTTCAAGAAGCTGGTTGAAGGAATGAAAGAGGGAGTGTTGGCACAGTCCAACAACTCTTCCACCGCTGGTACACTTTGACATTTCTTCATCTTGCATGGCTACATGTTAAAGGTATAGTGGAGGATTTTCTTTTGGTCCTCCTAGTTGTCAATCATTCTGGGATATGTTTACGTAAGGCCGTCGTACGTGCCGTGACAGGTCAGCGAGCAGACGGCACGGCCTCCGACCATAGACAGTATATAAAAGCCTCCGACCGCTGTCTCCCCGCTCTCGGCGACACCTTGTTTGTTGGCCTGTAGCATGCTAAAGTTAGCTATAGAGATGCTTGTCGTAAATGGATTTCCACTTACCGGGGGCGAGTCTGACATAGTGGAAAAAGTGCAAATCTTCTTTTGGAAAGTAGGCTTGTAGAGCCATGCCGACAGCAACTTGTAAACAGAGCGTGCACGAGGAGAACTAGGCTCGTACATGCTCTCTCGTGCACACGTTTAATAGCCGTTCCCTCTCGGGAGCAGGTAGAGTGTTGCGCATGTGCATTTTTTCAAAAAGTGGAGAGGGCGGTTCTTTTCTAAAATTCGGGAACATCCTCCATTATAGCTTTTAACGGGAGTATTAGTGGAATATTCACTTTCATTAACCATGTAAACAGCTTAGTCGGAATATTGTCTTTTTCGCAATAAGAGCAAAGAACAGAATATTATGTGCATGTAGGGACAATACTGTTTGGTTTTGCTTTGTATATGTTAAAAGAGTAAGTAAAATCTAAGTATACAATTTTTTTAAGTTGGTCTAAAACACAATATCCAGGTGCCCATACCATATGAACACTGAAACAGGTTTTGCTCTCTGTAATTATTAGTAGTTACTATGGACATTTTCAAATCAGCGGTCCTTAAAATCTTTGTCAAAAATACTTTAAGTGAAGTAGAGAGAGAGAAAAGTGCACTCACATAGCTGTTTGTCGAGTAGAACATGTTGTTTAAAACTGCCATGTTGTTCAGGGTCTTCACGTCCTCCATGCTGTTCATAGTGGCCAGGTCGGTAAATTTCTCTCTGCAGTAACTCTGTGCCTGAGCAAAGGTCTTCTGCTCATAAACAAAATGGTACTGACGTCCAGCAGGGGACGAGGCAGCACTCAGCCCTGTTGTGACGGACATGCATTTAATATCAACGCCTTTTTAAGACATTCTGCATCACTGTTATGCTGATGATGGAACATGTTTTTATTACAGTTACACCTAACAGTGCCTGTGATCTGAAAAACCTTTTGATTGTTGAAAACTGAACACTTTTGAATGTAACTGTAATTTCTTTTCTTGACTTTTGTTTTATCACGTCAGTTGTTTTGTCATGCTACGTACCTTTTACCTTTTGTAATGTTGTTTATCTGTATTAATGTAACCAATGTGTTCTTACTGTTTGTTATATTTCACCAAAAAATCCATCTTTGTTGACATTTTGTTATTTTTTCCCATATGAATCTGGTTTTGTGTGTATTTATTTTGGGGACCTGTTATTTTGTTAATTTTATTCTGGCGGTGTGACCATTTGCCTGTTAGTGATGTCACTTCCTGTGTTGTCGCGCTATTCTCCTCAGTAGCGGTAGGCTATGGTGAGGAGAGGTAAGACAATCTGAGCGCTCTGGTTCAAAGTGACTTAAAACATGTTAAAACCGCTAAGTAGAAGTTCTCGCTATACTTTAACTGTCACTAGCTTTGTTCTTTGTTATGGTGATATTTGTTTGAATGTGTACATACAGTTTTATTGTGTACGGCACTTCTTATGTGAGATGCTAGCTCACTTCTCTCAGGCTAGCTTAATGAAGAGCACATGGTTGGATTCTTATGCGCTGGCTCTTTTCTCCCTCTCATTTAAAGGTGTGCGTGTAGGAACCCAGAGCTGCTGTACTGATTTAATTGTGTGTTGTACACAGGTATGTGGGTACTCCCCTTGTTTTTTGTGATGAAAATGTTATTTTTATACATGTAGTTTTTTTGTTTGTTCATGTTTATATTTAAAATGTATTAGTGAAATATAAAAATTGCCATTGGTATGTGGGGGAATAGTTTTGATTTTATAATGAGATTTTGACTATACGATCACATTGAAATGTATTTTGTTACATTATTTTAATAAGAACACTGCACGTGTTATTGAGTAGTGGTAGGCTATGGTGAGGAGAGGTGTGCGTGTAGGAACCCAGAGCTGCTGTACTGATTTAATTGTGTGTTGTACACAGGTATTCAAAATAACCCCCCTAAGCCGGCTACATTAAGACAAATCTTAAACCATCTGACTTCATTGTAAAGTACTTCAGGTCAACTTCTGTTATTTTAAATGTGCATAAAGATGACTTGATTTAAATGTAATATAATAATAATAACCAAAGTGGGTCATAATATTTTCTCTCTCTCTCTCTCTCTCTCTCTCTCTCTCTCTCTCTCTCTCTCTCTCTCTCTCTCTCTCTCTCTCTCTCTCTCTCTGCTCTTTAGCTGCAAGGATAAATCAATCTACTGTAATAAAAGACTTTACACATTTATAAGATAATGAACACTTGCCTGATGCAGCCATGATGAGAAGAACTTTGTCCATGTTGTTTGCTCTCGCTTCACTTCAGTGTGTGACTTCTGACTGACGACGGCTGATATAGCTTATTGTTCATCATGAACAGTCTAAAATACCTCTCTGTTGTTTGGCTTAATGGAAAGTGTCCACAGGAAACATTTATTTGCATGGTAGGCAAATAATAGGCATAACAGTGCCTCCGAGTGACCCTGCTGTCCTTCGGACCATCATCAGCAGGAAGCCGGGGGGGGGGGGGCTGGCGCAGTGAGGTGAAGCTCTGCTCCTGGCCGGCAAAAGGAGCAGCTAGCTTCACAGCGGAGCGTTCAGGTCCATTTGAAACAATGCAGCTTACCGCCTGCCGCATGTGTAGCGAGATTCAAGCCATTTTAGCGCTGGTGATTTTTCCTTTGGCACTGCCCAAAACCTCTTTCGGGGATGCCAAAGACATCTTTATGCAGGAAAAAACCCTGGAGTGATTAATATAACTTACAGTGGTGGCACTTTTCCATTCTTTGAAATGTTTACAATGAGTATTGATAAATTCAAAGATACAGTCTGCTGACAATTTGGCCAAGGTTTTAACACATTGGCCATACATGGTCCAGCCAGATGCTAGGTTTTGACCTTGTGTTGTTAGAATAAAAGCAGGCGTATTAAAGTGCAGGACTTTGACAGCAGAGACCGGAGTTCACATCCTGTCGCCTCAGTAAATCTGGGGTCAGCTTTAAGCAACAAAAGCACAAACAAAAGTCAAGGGCCCTCATTTATGAAACGTGCGTACAACCTAAAACGGGCGTACGACGGGCGTACGCCAATTCCTACGCAAAGCTCGGCATTTATCAATTTGAACGTGAGCGTAGGCTGCGATCAAATCTCACGTCTGGTCTGAACTCGTGTACGCATGTTTTCAAGTCAGTGTGGCCTTGCAGTGCGGCATGTAATCAGTTTAAAAGGAGAAGGAGAAGTCATCAGTTGATCACTTATCAGCAATGGCAGATCTGGCTCTTTTAGAAGACCTCTATATGTGCCGGTACAACAGTGCACATGAATGCGCACGGGCCACGGTGGAGCGCTCATTGGCTTGTTTTTCCAGCACCTCTGCTGTCAGGAGACAGGCTCGGGGTGGTGGTCCAGCACGGGGGGGCGGAGGATGGTTGGCTGACTCTGACTCATGAAAAAAACACTGCATAAACTCCGCTACTGTGTGTTTATTTAAATACAGGTAGGCTACACCATGTAGGCCTAAGAGATTGCAACATCCATCCATCCATCCATCCATCGTCGTCCGCTTATCCGTGGTCGGGTCGTGGGGGGAGCAGCTCCAGCAGGGGACCCCAAACTTCCCTTTCCCGATCCACATTAACCAGCTCTGACTGGGGGATCCCGAGGCGTTCCCAGGCCAGGTTGGAGATGTAATCCCTCCACCTAGTCCTGGGTCTTCCCCGAGGTCTCCTCCCAGCTGGATGTGCCTGGAACACATCCCTGGGGAGGCGCCCAGGGGGCATCCTTACCAGATGCCCGAAGCACCTCAACTGGCTTCTTTCGACGTGAAGGAGCAGCGACTGTACTCCGAGCTCCTCACGGATGACTGAGCTTCTCACCCTATCTCTAAGGGAGACACCAGCCACCCTCCTGAGGAAACCCATTTCGGCCGCTTGTACCCTGGATCTCGTTCTTTCAGTCATGACCCAGCCTTCATGACCATAGGTGAGGGTAGGAACGAAAACTGACCAGTAGATCGAGAGCTTTGCCTTCTGGCTCAGCTTTCTTTTCGTCACAACGGTGCGTTAATCCGAATGCAATACCGCCCCCGCTGCACCGATTCTCCGACCAATGGCGGAGGCCAACCCTCACCTGGAACGTGTCCGACTTACTGCCGAGAATCCGGACACAGCTCTCGCTTTGGTCATACAGAGATTGGATGGCCCTGAGAAGGGACCCCCTCACCCCATACTCCCGCAGCACCTCCCACAGTGTCTCCCGGGGGACCCGGTCATATGCCTTCTCCAGATCCACAAAACCCATACTCCCAGGCTCCCTCCAGGATCCTTGCGAGAGTAAAGATCTGATCCGTTGTTCCACGACCAGGACGGAATCCGCATTGTTCCTCTTCAACCCGAGGTTCGACTATCGGCTGAACCCTCCTTTCCAGCACCTTGGAGTAGACTTCACTAGGGAGGCTGAGAAGTGTGATACCCCTGTAATTGGTACACACCCTCTGGTCCCCCGTTTTGAACAGGGGAACCACCACCCCGGTCTGCCACTCCTTTGGCACTGTCCCACGCAATGTTGAGTAGGCGTGTCAACCAAGACAGCCCCTCCACACCCAGAGCTTTCAGCATTTCTGGATGGATCTCATCAATCCCTGGGGCTTTTCCACTGTGGAGTTGTTTGACTACCTCAGTGACCTCCACCAGGGAAGTGGACGACAATCCAGCTCTGCCTCTAACAAACAGGGCACATCAGCTGGATTTAGGAGTTACTCAAAGTGCTCCTTCCACCGCCCTATTACCTCCTCAGTTGAGGTCAACAACGTCCCATCCTTACTGTACACAGCTTGGATGGTTCCCCGCTTCCCCCTCCAGAGGTGGCGAACGGTTTTCCAGAATCGCCTTGGTGCCGACCAAAAGTCCTCCATGTCTTCTCCGAACTTCTCCCACACCCACTGCTGTGCCTCTTTCACGGCTGAGGCTGCAGCCCTTCGGGCCCCTCGGTACCTTGCAACTGCCTCCGGAGTCCTCAGGGATAACATATCCCGGAAAGACTCCTTCAGTCGGACGGCTTCCCTGACCACCGGTGTCCACCATGGTGTTCGTGGGTTACCGCCCCTTAAGGCACCTAAGACCCTAAGACCACAGCGCCCTGCCGCAGCTTCAGCAATGGAAACTTTGAACATTGTCCACTCAGGTTCAATGCCCCCAGCCTCCACAGGGATGCACGAAAAGCTCCGCCAGAAGTGTGAGTTGAAGGTCTGTTGGACAGGGGCTTCCTCCAGACGTTCCCAATTTACCCGCACCACCCGTTTGGGCTTACCAGGTCTGTCCAGAGTCTTCCCCCACCCCCTGACCCAACTCACCACCAGATGGTGATCAGTTGACAGCTCCGCCCCTCTCTTCACCCAAGTGTCCAAACCATATGGCCTCAGATCAGGTGAAACAATTATAAAATCGATCATTGACCTTCGGCCTAGGGTGCTCTGGTACCAAGTACACTTATGAGCATCCCTATGTTCGAACATGGTGTTTGTTATAGACAATCCATGACTAGCACAGAAGTCCAATAACAGACAACCACTCTGGTTTAGATCAAGGAGGCCGTTCCTCCCAATCACGCCTCTCCATGTGTCTCCATCATTGCCCACATGTGCGTTGAAGTCCCCCAGCAGAACTATGGAGTCCCCCACCGGAGCCCCATACAGGACTCCATTCAAGGTCTCCAAGAAGGCCAAATAGTCTGAACTCTTGTTCGGTGCATATGCACAAACAAACAGTCAGAGTCTTCCCCCCAACAACCCGCAGGCGTAGGGAGGCGACCCTCTCGTCCACCGGGGTAAACTCCAACGTAGCGGCGCTCAGCCGGGGGCTTGTGAGTATCCCCACACCCACCTGGCGCCCACACCCTGGGCAACTCCGGAGATGAAAAGAGTCCACGTCCCCAGAGCCAGCCTCTGCCACCCGGGTCTGGTCCGTCGAAGCCCCTGACCTTCACCGCCACCCGTGTGGCAGCGCACCCGACCCCAGCGGTTCCTCCCACAGGTGGTGTGCCCATGGGCTGGAGAGATAGGTGCCACGTAGCTTTTTCGGGCTGTGCCCGGCCGGGCTCCATGGCAAACCCGGCCACCAGATGCTCGCTGACGAGCCCTCCCTCTGGGCCTGGCTCCAGACGGGGGCCCCGGGCTTCCTCCGGGCAGGGTCTCTCTATCCCTTCCTCATTTTGCCATAGGGTTTTTTGAACCATTCTTCGTCTGGCCCCTCACCTGAGACCACTTTGCCATGGGAGACCCTACCAGGAGCACAAAGCTCCAGACAACACAGCCCTCAGGTTCATAGGGACACCCAAACTTCTCCACCACGATAAGGTGATGGTTCCCGGAGAGGAGATTGCAACATATGCCTGTATATTACTATTAGGACTATAGCATACATGTGTCGGATATTAAATGAACTTCGAAGTCCGATTTTCTACGGCAACTGTTGACCGCATCTCTATTCATTCCACATTCTTTCTCCAGCCTTTAATACCAGTTTTCAGGCTGCCAAATACTCCACACGTTAGTGCAAATGAACCTAAGATATCAAAACTAATGTATCTCATATGAAGAGAAGAGATGTATTGTGCCACCTTTAGCAACTTGTTTTTCAAGGGCAGGATTTGAATACTACCTCCAACACTGATTTGAAATCCAAACACAGGATGATTTGAATGTTGTATCACCTGGGTCCTGAGAGCGACTGCTGAAAGCAGCATGAACATCTACATGCCATTGTTGATGTAACTGAATTGGTGTGGATAATCTCCTAAGTGCCTTTCAAATAATGTGCATTTAAGTTAATCATAATGTACATTTCTACCAATTTAATTTAACAGATTCAACAATATATTGATGCTTTTTTCCACACTTTGTTTTTCTGGATTATGGTACTCAAATACAGTATTATCGTCCTACCGGTATTTTAGTCAATGCGGCTGTATATGTTACTCAGTCCCTCCAGAAAAATGTGATTATGCGATCGCAGAATTCAAGGCATAATCAGCCAAAGTCCGCATATTTATGCGTGTGCGGCATTTTTTCAAATAAGCCGCACTTTCGCCGCATAAATTGCCGATTTCCACGCAAAATATGCGGGGCTTGCATGATTTCATAATCCCCGCATTTTCATTGCAAAAAAGTTACATATATCTTAGCAGAAAGTTGAAAAATGTTGCGTTTGCTTCACACAAGAGCAGCCATTTTCCCTTGTTGCCATGGGAGCGTTATGAAGTGACGTAATTTCGCCTAGTGAGAACACGGTGTTGGGGCAATCACTTTTTTTCTCTTTTTCATCAAGTTTTTGCAAGTTCCCGCAATTTTTGCAAGTTCCCGCAATTTCATGGCATAAAATTGCATAAATATCCCGCATATTCCATCGCATTTTTTAAGACAACGTGCCGCATAATCAAGGATTTTTGCCCACAACAAAAATCACAAAAAAACTCTGTGTTTTTCTGGAAGGACTGGTTACTCAGTCAAGTGTAGTAACGTACAGTTGCCAATAGATGGCAGTAGCTACATTGGATATAACACGGGTCTCATGACGGACTTTTCAACAAGAAAACGAAAAGAGTTTTAAAGTATGCAGAGGAAAACTTGGGTTAAAAAGCTGCGAGACATTTCGACATTGACCCCAGGAGAATCAGACACTGGAAGAAACTGATGAGCTGACAAGATTAGCCGACAAGAGCAGAGCACGGCTAGCTGGAGGTGGGAGGCAAAAAGTTAGCCTGGAGCTAGAAACAAAGCTAGCTAGCTACAGTCTGTAACATTAATCAGATACTGACAGGGCTTGACATTAACTTTCTGAGGTACTTGTCCTTTGAACTGTGAGACAGGTAGTTGAATTGCAAGTTTGCACAATTTCTCTGCATTTTCTGCACTTTAAGATGACTTTTATGACTAGAAAGTTGAATTTCTTGAAGTTCTTGGCATCTGCTGTACGTTAAAAAATATTTGTTAATTAATATGCCATTGGGCTAACATTGACTTTACCTCAGAGTTGTTTGTTGGGGGAGGGGGTTAATTGTACAATGATTGTAAATTCACAGTAAATGGAAGCTTCATCTGCATTACTTTTACAGGAAGTTACTGGACAATTTTAGCATGACTTCCACAGTATACATTGTAAATTTACAGTAAATTATTGTCAACTTGTACATTACTTTCACATTATACACTGTAAAAGTACAGGGCCTTGTTGTATTGATGTACAGCAAAAGGCAAGGCAAGGCAGTTTTATTTGTATAGCACTTTTCAGCAACAGGGCAATTCAAAGTGCTTTACATGAAGACAATTAAAATACAAGAATAAAAGTTACAGAGCAGTTTAAGAAATTAAACATTAAAGAGCAGTAAAAAACCGTTAAAAATATAAAAGCAGTTAAAATAAGCAACAAAAGTATAAGAAATGGGTAGTTGATTTTTTTAGGGAGACCTGTAAAGACACCGTTACAGTAGTCAAGTCTACTGAAGATAAAAGCATGGACAAGTTTTTCCAAGTCCTGCTGAGACATAAGTCCCTTTACCCTTGATATATTCTTAAGGTGGTAATAGGCTGACTTTGTAATTGTCTTAATGTGGTTGTTGAAATTCAGGTCTGAGTCCATAATTACACCAAGATTTCTGGCTTTGTCTGTTGCTTTTAACTTTGTCGTTTGAAGATGAGCGCTGACTTTTAATCGTTCCTCTTTTGCTCCAAAAACAACCACCTCAGTTTTTTCTTCATTTAATTTAAGACAGTTCTGGCACATCCAGTCGTTAATTTGTTCAATGCACTTAGTTAGTGTTTGTATAGGACTATAGTCTCCAGGCGATAAGGTTATGTAAATTTGTGTGTCGTCCGCATAACTGTGGTAACTTATTTTGTTGTTTTCCATAATCTGAGCCAGTGGAAGCATGTAGATGTTAAACAAAAGAGGCCCCAGAACGGAGCCTTGGGGAACTCCGCACGTCATATTTGTATGCTCAGATGTATAATTACCTATAGATACAAAGTAGTCCCTATTCTTTAAATATGATTTAAACCAGTTTAGGACTGAGCCAGAAAGGCCAACCCAGTTTTCCAGTCGGTGTAGTAATATGTCATGGTCGACCGTGTCAAATGCAGCACTGAGATCAAGTAATACTAAGACTGCAGTTTTGCCACCATCTGTGTTTAAGTGGATGTCATTACATACTTTAACAAGAGCTGTCTCAGTGCTGTGGTGTTGTCGAAAACCCGACTGGAAGGCATCAAAACCATTGTTTACTGACAAGAAAAGGTTGAGTTGTTGAAAAACCGCTTTTTCAATGATTTTACTTAAGAATGGAAGGTTAGATATTGGCCTATAGTTGCTCAGTAGTGCCGTGTATAGGTTGTTCTTTTTTAAAAGTGGCTTGATGACTGCAGTTTTCAGGGCCTTTGGGAAGATACCTGAGAGTAGAGACGTGTTTACAATCTGTAAAAGATCAGAAGACATACAATTTGAAACATTTTTGAAAAGGCCTGTTGGTAGAATATCAAGGCAACAGGAGGAGGTTTTCAGATGTTGTATAATGTCCTCCAGGTTTTTACGGTTGATCATATGAAATTGTGTGATATTGGAATTTATTTTGCCTGGACAGTGTGGCAACACATATCCCTTACTTGATATGGAGGCACTGACAGTTAGTCTAATTTTCTGAATCTTGTCTTCGAAAAAGGAGGCAAAATCATTGCAGGCCTTGGTAGATAAAAGTTCAGATGCTACTGGTACTGGAGGGTTTGTTAACCTATCAACAGTAGCAAACAGAGCACGTGAATTATTATTGTTTCTGGCGATAATGTCAGAAGAAGGACCACCTAGCATTCCTCAGTTCCAAATTATAAATGTGAAGTCTGTCTTTATAGGTGTTATAGTGGACCTGGAGATTAGTTTTTCGCCACATGCGTTCAGCTTTTCGACACTCTGTTTTTTCTGTTCTTACCCGTATGACATTTCTCCATGGAGATCTTTTCTTACTAGAGACAGCTTTGACCTTAGTGGGAGCAATGGCATCAATAACATTTGTAATTTTAAAATTGAAATTATCTACAAGTTCATTGACTGAGACCCCAGAGAGGGCGGGTGTGGAGAAGAAAAGCTGAATGAATGTTTCACTGGTGTTTTCAGTGATATACCGTTTTCTGATTACCTTAGTTTGGACACTTTTGGGCACCGAGATAGTGCCGTTAAAGAAAACACATAAATGATCAGAGAGAGCAACGTCAGTCACCACAACCTTGGAAATGTTCAAACCCTTGGAGATAATAAAGTCCAGAGTGTGCCCCTTATTGTGCGTGGGTTCCGTCACATGCTGAGTCAGTCCATAGTTCTCAAAAACCGGACAGTTCTTTGGTCCCTCTATCCTGCAGGTTGTCCACATGAATGTTAAAATCACCAGCAATAATTACACAGTCAAAGTTAATACAGATTATAGACAGCAGTTCAGTAAAGTCATCGAAGAAAGCTGCACAGTATTTCGGTGGTCTGTAGATATTTAGAAATATAGCTCGAGGGGAGGACTTTAGCTGAAGAGTCACATATTCAAAAGAAGCAAAATTTCCATAAGATATTTGAGTACAATGGAATGAGTCATTATACAAAATGGCTACTCCACCTCCTTTCTTATTCACTCTATGCTCACTCATAAAACTGAAGTTAGGGGGAGCTGACTCAATGAGAACAGCACCACTGTTATTAAGGTCCAACCATGTTTCAGTTAAAAACATAAAATCAAGATTGTGCTTAATAATAAAATCATTGATTAAAAATGATTTTCCTGCCAAAGACCTGACGTTTAGTAAGGCTAGTGTTAGTGTGTTAAAATATTTATCCGTCTCAATTTTTGGTATAGGCGTTGGCTGACGAGGAATAAATGCTAAATTTGCGAGGTTTGCTGATAAGTACTTGTTCTTGCTTAGCGGAGTCATCGTTCTTTTTCTATTACCTATCACAACATAAATTGAAGAAGGATTTAATACACAGGGCCCGGGCTTGTCCTGAAAAGAGTCATGAGTGCCACTAGGCGTGCAGCCTGGACCCGGCACATATCAGACAAAGCTTGCTGCATTTTGTACACAAGTATACTTATCAGTCTGGGGAGGAGGAGTTAGCTGCCATCCACTGTTTATTTACTATACTGTGATGCACCCCAACGGCACGTCAGACACCTCCTACCAAGAGCCTGGGTCTGTCCGAGGTTTCTTCCTAAAAGGGAGTTTTTCCTTGCCACTGTTGCACTAGTGCTTGCTCTTGGGGGGATTTGTTGGGTTTTTTGTAAATTATAGAGTGTGGTCTAGACCTACTCTATCTGTAAAGTGTCTTGAGATAACTCCTGTTATGATTTGATACTATAAATAAAATTGAATTGAATTGAATTATGATTTGGTACAAAAGCAGCATCCAAGAAAGGTCTAGTCCTTTAGGAGCAAAGATGGGCCGAGGATCGCCAGTTTGCCAACAAATACGTGAGAAAAATATTGAAATGTTTAAAAACAATGTTCCTCAAAGAAAGATAGGAAGACATTTTCTTATTTCACCTTCAACAGTGCATAACATAATTAATTTAATTTCAGTCCGTAAAGGACAAGGGCGCAAGCCTAAGCTGAACAACCGTGATCTCCGATCCCTCAGGCGGCACTGCATCAAGAATCGTCATTCATCTATAAGCGATATCACCACATGGGCTCAGGACTACTTTGGCAAACCTTTGTCAAGTACCACAATACGTAGTTACAGCCACAAATGCCAGTTAAAACTGTACTGTGCCAAAAGGAAGCCCTATGTTAACAGTGTCCAGAAGCGCCGTCGACTTCTCTGGGCTCGGAGGCATCTGGGATGGACCATCACACAGTGGAAACGTGTACTGTCGTCAGATGAATCAGTATTTCAGGTATTTTTTGGGAGAAATGGACGCCGTGTGCTCCGGACCAAAGAAGAAAAGGATCATCCAGACTGTTACCAGCAACAAGTCCAAAAGCCAGGGTCTGTCATGGTATGGGGTTGTGTCAGTGCCCTTGGCAAAGGTAACTTGCACTTCTGTGATGGTACCATTAATGCTGAAAAGTAAATAGAGATTTTGGAGCATATGCTGCCTTCAAGAAGACATATTTTTCAGGGACGTCCATGCATATTTCAACAAGATAATGCGAAACCACATTCTAAACACATTACAAAGTCCTGGCTGCGGAGGAAGAGGATATGGGTACTTGACTGGCATTTTGAAGTGCAAAATGCGACAACGAAGACCCCGTACTGTTGCCCACCTTAAGACTTGTTTGCAGAAAAGGAATGGCAACATTACAAAGTGGTAAATGCTTTACTGTTCCAACTTTTTTTTAAATGTGTTGCAAGAACCAAAATAGGAATTTTGTTTTTTTTAAACAAAAACAATAAAAATCATGAGGAATACATTAAATTATGTGCTGTTGTATTGTCTGCAATGAAATACAACTCAAAGTACATTTAGAAATCACTACTTTCTTTTTTTATTTGTGTTTTCCATACTGTCCCAACTTTTTCTGATTTGGGGTTGTACAACGTTCAGACAGTTTACTCACGTCACATCTACGGTGGCAAGCTCAGTTTGCAGCTGCGCAGTAACGCTCAACCATCACCGGAAAAGTGCTTCTAATAGACTTCACTTGTCTCCGTCAAAAACAGCGGAGTCACTCGGCCCATTTTTATATAGGTCTATGGTTAAAACGCTGGACTTTCAAGCCGGGGAGCGGAGTTCGCTTCCCGGGGGGGAACTAAAGAGTTTCACCCAGGAAATGTGTTTATTTGGAGTGTTTTAGTCCAAACCACTATCTTTTACCTAATCTTAACTAGTCATTTTGGTGCCTAATCTTCATTTTTGTCGCGGCAAAATGCTCATATTTTGTGGACTAAATTTAACCGTGTTCTCCGCCGAAACGAGCGGCAGTGCTCTGTACCCGGATCAAAGTCACCCATTTTCTGCTAAACGCATCTAATAACTGCCACTGATACGACCGAGCTGTGACGGAGGTCCGTAGCCTGCGTCGCAAAGCTCTGTTGTGGCTAAAACAACCGCCGCTTGGCGTCATGTAGCTCGTCTTCAGAGGTGTGAACAGCAGATATCTGTGTTTACTGTATTCATACGCATGTTATAACGTGTAAAAAGTTGCATCACTTCCGGGCATTATAGAAACATGCGGCTGGCTGCAGTTAACTTTAAATATACACTAGATGTGTGTTTTTATTTTGAGCGTTATGAACTCAAATAGATAAGGATTACAATAGTTTGATAATTTTTGAGTTGGAAAACTTTTATTCAATTAAGTACTGTTGCATCCAAATAGTTAAGTATGGGAAAACTAAAAATACTACATTACCCAAATGATAGAAGTACAGTTAAATAAAAATTGTAAATGTTAACTTTGAAGTTTAAAAAAGTTGTAATTTGTATTAATTGCTTGCTACATTTTTAAGTACAGTGCACTTACATGAAAAATAAAATATTAAGTTTTAGGTTAAGATAAATTGTAATTGTTAAATAACTTACTTAACCAAATTAAGTTAATTGACTTAAAGCAAAGCATCAAAAAGCTGTCTTTAATTTCAATGTTTAGGTGGGTTTCTTTAACAAACCTCTGCTTTATTTGTTCTTTCTTTTGTTTTATATTTCTTTAATTATATATGCACAGATAAAAAAAGGCTAATTTAAACTACAACTGCCTGTGCCTGAGCATTCAGCGACTGATGAAGCTCTGGCGCCCTCTGCTGGGCCGTCAGTATGGTTACAACCATCAACATAGAATAAAACTTAATGAGAAAAAACAACGGGTAAGTCAAATAGATCACTTAGATACACTTAGGGATGTATTGATACGCTCAAAGGATCGTGGGTTTCTGTCATGTTTCCTGTTTGAGTTTGCTAACTCTGTGTTTTCATTGCTTCCTGTTTCCTTGTTATTTGTTCTGTTTTCTCCTGTACACGTCTTGTGCGTTTTCCCTTGGTTTACTTCCTGTATTATTTTGTAGTGTTTGATTTCATGTGTCCTGGTGTAGCTTTATTTCCTGTTGAGTCCGATTTTGTCCCTAATGCTTTTCGCCTGTTTGCTCCCTCCTTGCTCGTTTGCCCCTTGTATTTAATCTCCTTAGTTCTGTTTCGTCCTTGTCATGTCATGTAATACGTCTCCTTAACAGCAGGCAAGCACGACAGTGTATTGTCGCCCAAAAAATGAAAACTGGCAGCTGATTGGACGACCGCGTCACGTGGGTCTGGCACATACACCTCACATTATGCGAACTAACGTCACAAACATGCTCAGGAAGCCTGAAATAGTGGCATCTTGTGGTTAGTCAGCATACCATATTACAGAGTTACTCTCTGAATATGACAGAAGAATACCAGAAGGAATTCTGATGTATGAGCAACATTATCCGTTTGTGTATTTGGGATTGCAGATGACTTATAAAAAGAGTCTGAATGCTGTGTGCGGAAGAGAGTGTAGGACAGCTGTCAATGCACATTCTAGTGATCTAGTGACGGTGACATTAATGTTGAGAAGGCATCCCTAATCAGCAATACCCAGAAAGGAGAAATCATGATGTTGAGAGCACAGCCTGGCCCAAGTAGTGGCTTCGCCACTGAGGTAGATCATGAGCCATCCACCTCGGCCGGTCCCCGTCCCAGCGAGAAGCGAAGAACAACGCGGGGTGCTGTCCTCCAATTCCTAGGTAAAGGAGGACCGGCGGTTCGAGGTAACGCGGGCTGATGCCAAAAGATTTTGAGATTTATTTGAGAAATTAGTAGAAAAATAGTTTTTTTATTCATTGCATTCTTTGTTCATTTCTTTAATGTTATGAAACGGCTTGACGTTGTCACTTTGATTCTTTACTACTTTGTTGTCACACTTGAATCAATGTCTTTCCTCGGTGTAATGAGTATTGTGGTGGAAGGTTTTCCTTTTTAGCAGGTGTAGATGTTTTGGAAAGAAAATAGCTTAGTGAAACAAAATAAAGACAGTCGAAGACTAAACCAAGTTAGGTTTTTGTATTTTAAGTATATTTGCAAATATAGGAGGAACACAATTTGACAATTGCACAAGTGTAGAAAAGGATCTTCAACGAGTGAACAAAAGCGCTGAGCTTATATACACAAACAATGACTGTAACACCCTCTCTTTGCCTTAGCATGACTTTGCATTTTTTAACACAATCTGGACAGAGAGAGACTGCTAGAGGCCCTCTTCGGCTACCCCCCCTCCCCTCTGGGACAACTGTTCACCTTGAGGTTACCCATCCCGTTTATCTCAGTTGTCGGGGCACAGTCTCAATCAGCCAGGGAGAAGTGAATACGTCCAAAGGTATAGTTTAGTTCGACCTTTGTACCTTATCAGTTCACAAAAAGGCTGAACACATGGTGCCTCCAGACTTGATTGCACCTACTTTCATGTAGAAATGCAGAGACAAAACCCTTCAGGATTATGAGAGAAAGTAAGACAGAAATAAAACAAAGAATATAAAAATCATGTTTAAATGTAATTTTCCCATTACAGTGTACATATAGCTATATGAAATGTTTTATAACCCCAAATCAGAAAAAGTTGGGACAGTATGAAAAACACAAATAAAAAGTAGTGATTTCTAAAAGTACTTTGACTTGTATTTCATTGCAGACAATGTGAACACAAAATATTTCATGTTTTGTCCGGTCAACTTAATTTAATTTGTAAATATACATCCTTTTCTGTCATTCAGACCTGCAACACATTCCAAAAAAGGTTGGGACAGGAGCAATTTAGGGCTAGTAATCAGGTAAATTGGTTAAATAATGATGTGATTTGAAACAGGTGATGTCAACAGGTGATTGTAATTATGATTTGGTACAAAAGCAGCATCCAAGAAAGGTCTAGTCCTTTAGGAGCAAAGATGGGCCGAGGATCGCCAGTTTGCCAACAAATACGTGAGAAAATTATTGAAATGTTTAAAAACAATGTTCCTCAAAGAAAGATAGGAAGACATTTCCTTATTTCACCTTCAACAGTGCATAACATAATTAAAAGATTCAAGGAATGAGGAGGAATTTCAGTGCGTAAAGGACATGGGCGCAAGCCTAAGCTGAACAACCGTGATCTCCGATCCCTCAGGCGGCACTGCATCAATAATCGTCATTCATCTATAAGTGATATCACCACATGGGCTCAGGACTACTTTGGCAAACCTTTGTCAAGTACCACAATACGTAGTTACAGCCACAAATGCCAGTTAAAACTGTACTGTGCCAAAAGGAAGCCCTATGTTAACAGTTTCCAGAAGCGCCGTCGACTTCTCTGGGCTTGGAGGCATCTGGGATGGACCATCACACATTGGAAACGTGTACTGTGGTCAGATGAATTAGTATTTCAGGTATTTTTTGGGAGAAATGGACAACGTGTGACCAAAGAAGAAAAGGATCATCCAGACTGTTACCAGCAACAAGCCCAAAAGCCAGGGTCTGTCATGGTATGGGGTTGTGTCAGTGCCCTTGGCAAAGGTAACTTGCACTTCTGTGATGGCACCATTAATGCTGAAAAGTACATAGAGATTTTGGAGCACAATATGCTGCCTTCAAGAAGACATCTTTTCCAGGGACGTCCATGCATATTTCAACAAGATAATGTAAAACCACATTCTGCACACATTACAAAGTCCTGGCTACGGAGGAAGAGGATACGGGTACTTGACTGGCCTGCCTGCAGTCCCGACCTGTCTCCAATAGAGAATGTGTGTCGCATTTTGAAGGCCCCGTACTGTTGCCCACCTTAAGACTTGTTTGCAGCAAGAATGGGACAAAATTACACCTGAAACACTTCATCACTTGGTGTCTTCAGTCCCTAAACGTCTTTTCAGTGTTGTGAAAAGGAATGGCAACATTACAAAGTGGTAAATGCTTTACTGTTCCAACTTTTTTTGAAATGTGTTGCAAGAACCAAAATAGGAATTTAGTTTTTTTTAAACAAAAACAACAAAAAATCATGAGAAACACATTTAATTATGTGCTATTGTATTGTCTGCAATGAAATACAAGTCAAAGTACATTTAGAAATCACTACTTTCTTTTTTTATTTGTGTTTTCCATACTGTCCCAACTTTTTCTGATTTGGGGTTGTAATATAATGTAGGAAAGTGGTATTCAAAAGTCGCAGAGGGAAAGTCTGCAGCCAGATAAAAGGTAAACATAGGTCAACAAAGGACAGCTGGCAAACATCTGATTTAAAGAAATTCTGTTGTCATGAGCATTCCAGAGGCCACTAATAATGATATACTGTATGTATTTATCTATTTTAAATACAAATGCAAAGGCCAAGCATCATCTTCATCTTTTCACTAACAAGTTGACGACCGCTTGAAAGAGCAGCACGTCTCAGTTTAATGTCTAGTCATTTTCACCTGATCAAAAAATATGTAAATGATTGTGAGAAAAAAAAGAGATTAATATTGCATGGCATGACATTTCCACAGAGCTCTGAACGCTGTTTATCAAGAGTATTAAGTGACTGCACTGTGCCACTACCACTGGGGCTGAGACAAGGATGTGGCCAGCAGTGAGTGGTTGCTATGGTGCAGTGTTGATTAGTGGATGGGAGCTGCATCAGCAATCGGAAGTCCTGTAGCTTCATTCTCATGTGTCCCATTCCAGTCAGAAGACAATTATAGTGTTATTACTTGTAATCATTAACAACAGACAAGGGGGATTATGGAGGATATTTTAATTCATCATTTAATTAAAAGTCAACGCAGAAAATTAAGAGATCAGATTAAACATTGGTATTGAAATACACCACTGGGAATAATCAGCCAATAATTGAACTAAACAAAAATGAAATTGAAAAAGTACAGTTAAAATAATAATTAAAATGATAATTCAAAAATGTAATTCTATGCTTTTTTTCAGAATGGTGCCTGGTCTGCCCTCAGAAAGACATGGGAAAGGGATTTGATTAATACACTGGATGATGAGGAGTGGGACAGAATCTGTAGGAATGTTAAAACTACGTCACGCGATGTGAGAGTGCGCTTCATTCAGTTCAAGATTATCCATCGCGTCTATTGGACTCCCTCCAGATTGAATTTACTTCATGTCCTATGGTCCTGTGATGAGGTCCAGGAATTATGGACCCTATGTTTGTTTGCAGGGACCCAGGTTCAATTCAGCCCAAGATGATTTGTTCTGGGAGATGGGTCAATCGTAAATTGAATGGTTTAATGATAGCCAGACAGATTATTTTAAGAGGATGGAGGAATGGCGGGGTGCCGTCGGCCCAAGAGTGGGCTTGTTAGATGGCTAGGGTGGGGGCAAACGGTTTGCAGGGTTGAGTGTCTAATGAGAGACGATTGGTCACAGTAGGTAGAGCCCAACTTGATGTCCCACGATTCAGTGCGCGGCTGATACGTCTTCTCTTTGTTGCAGAACAGTAACAGAACAATGGTATAATATATAAACCATTACCTTTCCGCTGTTTAATTAATAAGATCTAACTAAAATCAAAGGGATTTGAGCCATTCAATTTAGTAAAATATATAAATGAACCAACACTTTTGGGAAAATAATTGAAGAAATAATTCAAACTCGGCTATTTCGTCATTGATGATAACTTTATGTTGTACTATATTTATTTAGTAAGAGACAAAAGGCACTCTTGCTATATTAGTTAATAACCATGTATGACAAAGAGAAGCATCACATCTTTATGTTTAAAGTCCTCATATTATGCTCATTTTCAGGTTCATAATTGTATTTACAGGTTGTACCAGAGTAGGTTTATGTAGTTTAATTTAAAAAAAAAACCACCATATTTTTGTTGTACTGCACATTGCTGCAGCTCCTCTTGTCACCCTGTGTGTTGAGCTCTCTGTTTTAGCTACCGAGTCACTTCTGTTCCATCTTTGTTGGGAGTCGCACATGCTCAGTAGCTAGTGTCGACTGGTGTGACAGTTACTGAGGCATCACGTCACTCTCTAACGGAGCTAACTCCCTTCATGTCTTCCCCTCAATAACCCCCAGACATACTATGCCCTCTTCTGCCGTACGAACAACAACAGTTGGCTGTCAGCGGGGCGGATGTTTTGGTCTATAGTAAAAGGAGTTTATTTCTGACGCTTCCCTGATTTTTTTTTTGAATTAGTGATTAGTTCTATTATTTTATTATTTATTTTTTATTACCAACGACAATGATAATTTAATTTTATTTTAATTTTTTTTTCTAATTAACAATGATAACGAGCACCAGCAATAAGTCAATTCAACCAACAATGAGTTAAAGTGAGGTTATTTAACTGAAATTGCAATTAATTAATTATTGCCATCATTTCTTTACCTTATTACTAATTACTAATTTACGGACCCCGAATTAAAGAGAGGGGTCCCCGACCGGTTCAGGGAACCCATAGGCGAGGCAAGAGGCAAGACTCACTACCCTAGATGTCCCCAACTCACTGGCTCTCATCCCCCTGTATATGAAAAGCACTGCCAGAGGGGATCTTTAAAACCAAGATTTTTCTTTAGTACTTACGGTCTCTGCCGTTCCTCCCATGGAAACCGGAGCTCCTTCTGAGGGACGCCCGCTGGCCTTCCGCGGTCACCAAAAACTGAGAGAGGCAGTTGCTCAGTGGCTCTGACCGGGCCAAGCAGATAAGGATCACTCCCACAAGGAGATAACAGGATGTCTGTGTAGTCCAGTCGGTCCCCGCCGGGCTGCAACTCACCCAAGCAGCTAAAGAGGAGTCTTTCACTACCCCCTGAGGGGAGTTACTATTTCTCTTTACCTAACAGCAGGTCAAATCAAAGAGAAGAGAGGCGCTTGCAAAAGTTTGGTTCCCTTTAGTTCAAAACGAACTAAAGTGCTTTTATTGTTTTTCCAATGCAAGCAGAAATATAAAATATAAGCAAAAAAGAAAAAGAAACCTCTGATTAAGAAGCTATTTCTCAGACAAAGTTATCTCTAGGCTCTGCTACTCTCCTGAGAGAAACAGTAAAAAAGTTCCCCTCAGTGTGTCAGACACGCGCAGGGTGGAAGAGGTCAAAGAGAAGAGTCCGCGTCTCCGCAAAAACGGGCGTATTTATAGGAAAAGATCATCACCCCTCCTTTGAACATCTGAATATTTGGGGGCTGAATATTATATTTCCATGTAAGGAAATGCAAAGGGCACTTACAGCGTCTAAGTGACAGTCTGACACGTCAACTGTCACACACATGACTGTCGCACAGGATGTGCTGCAGCAGCATCAGGCCTCTTCTCTCACCCTCTGCACTCTGCCCTATATTCACTTCAATCTCTAAAATCTTCTATGCTGTATAATGCAATGTAAACTAATATGTAAGCAAAGTAATGGCTTTAGCTGTTTTTTTGGGTTCTCAAAACACACACTTCTAAATAAAATAAAAAACATACATCTGAATAATATAAAATCACACATAAATGATATAGAAAACACACCAGAGTGATATAAAAACACACACACCTAAAATGATATAAGAAATACCTCTGAATGGTAAAACACACATACACTTCAAGCAAAGATACATTTCCTGCAAAGGAGACAGTGTGTCCTTAATAGAACACATACACTTCATGCAAAGATGTACTTCCTCATATGCTTTAAGCAATGATGGCTAGATACATTCCAAAGTCTTATTTTAATTGACCAACTCTCTAAAGCCCAAATATGGTAAGCATCAAATCTTCATGTTTGCGAAGCTGGAGGCAGTGAATATGTTGCGTATCTGTTTGCAAAAATGACTGTAGTTGCGATCGTCGATGAATCAGCAAATTGTTGCAGCCCTAATCTGGCCCATTACACTCGGACAGCTCATCCCTCATCCTCCTCCTCTTGTTTGTCTTCCTTGTGGAAGACATTTCCATCGGCCTGCTTCCTCCAGCTCAGTTTGATGTTGCCGCTCAGCCCCTGGTCCATCAGCTTCTGTTTAAGCTGAGACACAAAAATCGTCAACATCATTTGGTTGTTCTGTTTTTGCATAAAAGTCTGAAACATGAGTTACCTGCTTCAACATGGCGTCCATCACAGCTGGGTCATTCACATCCAGAGAGTTCTTGTTCTCAAACCGCACTTTGATCACTTGTTTTGAAATAGCTTTGAAAAAAGAAACCAAACTTGATCAGATATGAAATTTCGGGCTGGATAATAATCAGCATGCTGTTCCTTCCTCATCAACAGCTTAAACAAAATAAATGTCATTGCATTTTTTTAAACAGCCAGGGCGTGATCTACTTTAGATTTCACTTGATTGACTTCTGACGTCACCAAGTCTTCTTAGCAGTGGTGGAATGTAACTAAGTACTCAAGTACTCAAGTACTGTTCTCAAAAGCAAATGCTGTACTTTATGTGAGTCTTTTCTTTTCATGCCACTTTCTACTTCTACATTTCAGAGAGAAATATTGTACTTCCTACTCCAATACATTCATCTGACAGCTTTGGTTACTAGTTCCTGTACACATTAAGACTTTTAAAAAACAAAACACACATAGTTAATAAAATATGATGTTTTGTTATACATTAAACTAGCCAACAATATAACGGCCTACAAGTCCAGCTGAAATGATTACATCACACACACGAAAATGTGAGGATTTTTCTGAGTACTTTTACATTTAATACTTTAAGTACATTTCCCTGAAGGTACTTGCATACTTTTACTTAAGTAAGATTTTGAATGCAGGACATTTACTTGCAACAGGGTATTTTTAGTGTTGTATTGGTACTTTTACTTAAGTAAAGGATCTGCATACTTCCGCCACTGCTTCCTAGTTTATTTGAAGAGACTTTTTCTTCTTCTAATTTAGCTGTTGTGATGTGTGATTTGCTAAAATAAAGGAATATGTTTCCCTCACGTGGGCCGTAGCAAATGAACGCTCTCTTCATGTCACAGGGCCAGTCCTCCCAGTTTCCAGAGTTGCTGAAGTCTGCAGCCACACAAGTCTCGTTCCCGTATTTGTCATCGGGTTGCCCATTTTTCCAGAACCTGAATGAGGAGCTGCTCCCATCGGACCACTTCCACGAGTCTCGGAAAAGGCCGATCCACACATATCCTAAGCCTTCAAAATTTGGTGGAAATATTGAATCATGTACCTCCTGGTTCTCTGTCAGGTTTCTCACACTGGCCAGGTCTGTGTGGTACGTTCTGCAGTAGCTCTGAGCCTGGGTCCACGTCATGTAGCTTCTGATTGCGACAAAAGTCACATCTGACCCTGAAAATGGAGCATGGAGAAGTGTAGAGGCAGCGTAACATACAGCCCCCCATCCATCCACATCTGGGATTTATGCCTTCATGATCTATAAAATAAATCCACTGAGATATAAGGAACCACATCAATAAACTAATGAACTGTTTTTCTTCTCCTCCATGTTTTAAAGGGAATGTCTGTAAAATCTACAAAACAACAGATGCAGACTTTATATAGTTTTTCTACATAGGAATATTTTCTCAGGTTAATTAAACACACACAAACATACAAACACACACACACACACATTACACACACACGTTCTGTTTATATTTGTCATGGTTGTGGTTTTCAGTTGTGGCTTTTCCTGTTTCATTTTGTCACTTCATTCCATGTGTTCCTGCCTGCCTGGCTCAGGACTTCCTTTGTTGTAAGCCGTATTATTTGATAAATCTTCCATTGCCTCCTCGTCTCTGCGGTTTGAGTCCAAGCCTACAGCCTCCCTACATGTGACAATATTTGCAGTCCAAAGTCAAAGTAAACTTTATAAAAAATCATGTGATCTTAGCTGTGTGCATATGAGTGTGCAAATGTCCAATCTCTGTAATATATATATAAAATATCCGCCCCTGGTGGTGTTGACGAGATGCGTCGTCTCTTTCCACAGCGATGCTGATGACACACTGAGCCACTTTACTGCTCTGATTCCTGCCGTCTAATTATTTGCCTATCTGTCAGTCACCTGTAAAGCACTTTGAATGCTCACTAACCTGTGTGAAAGGTGCCGTACAAGTCAAGTTTGTCAGACTGATTGATACTACAGAGGCCCAATTACTGAAAACAAAGAGGAGCAGAGAATGCGAACTTCACTAGTTAATATTCTCACCTTTGACATCTTCGCAGATTGGACACATGGCTGTGTTACAACTGTAGAAGTTGTCCCATAGTCCATTATTAAACATGGTTGCACAGAGGCTGTTATACTGTGGTCGTCCAGTCTGCCATTGTCTGACCTCCATCTCCCCGGGTTTGTAGAAACTTGTGTCTGACAGTGACCAGCCCCAGCTGCCCAGGACCTGGCCATCGTACAGCCCTATCCAGGCTCGCTGAAAGCAATATTTGATTGGTATATAAAGAATAGTTTTTGTCCAAGGCCATATTTTACATACACTTTTCATTTATAGTCTTCATACTAGCAGTCTGATCCTCACTGACTTTTATTACAGGAGTTTACGATCGCCTTGCTTTGCTAAACTCTTAAAGGACGGCTTCACAATATTCTTGGGCAGATCCCGTTTTAGTGACCAACCAATAGGAATAACAGGACAGGACAAATACCTTCTGAAAACATTGACTACAGCAACAAAGAAAGCAATCCCCCGTAAATGGTTAGAGAGGGATCCACCCACAGTAGATAATTGGCTTGAAAATATTGAAACAGATTCATGAGATGGAAAGACGGACTCTCCTACTACGGCCTACTACGCCGACCTTTTCAAGAAGCTGGTTAAAGGAATGAAAGAGGGAGGCTGTGTTGGCACAGTCCAACAACTCTTCCACTGCTGGTACACTTTGACATTTTTTTTATTTTGCATGGCTACATGTTAACGGGAGTATTAGTGGAATATTCATTTTCATTAGCCATGTAAACAGCTTAGTCGGAATACCGTCTTTTTCGCAATAAGAGCAAAGAACAGAATATGATGTGCATGTAGGGACAATACTGTTTTGTTTTGCTTTGTATATGTAAAAACTATAAGTAAAATCTAAGTATGAGAAAAAGGACTGTTTTACAATTTTTTAAGTTGGTCTAAAACACAATATCCAGGTGCCCATACCATATGAACATTGAAACAGGTTTTGCTCTCTGTAATTATTAGTAGTTACTATGGACATTTTCGAATCAGCGGTCCTTAAAATCTTTGTCAAAAATACTTTAAGTGAAGTAGAGAGAGAAAAGTGCACTCACGTAGCTGTTTGTCGAGTAGAACATGTTGTCTAAAACTGCCATGTTGTTCAGGGTCTTCACGTCCTCCATGCTGTTCATAGTGGCCAGGTCGGTAAATTTCTCTCTGCAGTAACTCTGTGCTTGAGCAAAGGTCTTCTGCTCATAAACAAAATGGTACTGACGTCCAGCGGGGGACGAGGCAGCACTCAGCCCTGTTGTGATGGACATGCATTTAATATCAACGCCTTTTTAAGACATTCTGCATCACTGTTATGCTGATGATGAACATGTTTTTATTACAGTTACACCTAACAGTGCCTGTGATCTGAAAACCTTTTGATTGTTGAAAACTGAACACTTTTGAATGTACCTGTAACTGTAATTTCTTTCCTTGACTTTCGTTTTATCATGTCAGTTGTTTTGCCATGCTACATACCTTGTACCTTTGTAATGTTGTTTATCTGTATTAGGACAAATCTTAAACCATCTGACTTCATTGTAAAGTACTTCAGGTCAACTTCTGTTATTTTAAATGTGCATAAAGATGACTTGATTTAATGTAATATAATAATAATAACCAAAGTGGGTCATAATATTCTCTCTCTCTCTCTGCTCTTTAGCTGCAAGGATAAATCAAACTACTGTAATAAAAGACTTTACACATTTATGAAATAATAAACACTTGCCAGATGCAGCCATGATGAGAAGAACTTTGTCCATGTTGTTTGCGCTCGCTTCACTTCAGTGTGTGACTTCTGACTGGCGACGGCTGATATAGCTTATTGTTCCTCATGAACAGTCTAAAATACCTCTCTGACATTTATTTGCATGGTAGGCAAATAATAGGCTTAACAGTGCCTCCGGGTGACCCTGCTGCCCTTGGGACCATCATCAGCAGGGAGCCGGGGGGCGCAGTGAGGTGAAGCTATACTCCTGGCCGGCAAAAGGAGCAACTAGCGTCACAGCGGAGCGTTCAGGTCCATTTAAAACAATGCAGCTTAGCGCCTGCCGCATGAAAAAACCTCTTTCGGGGGTGCCAAAGAAATCTCTATGCAGGAAAAAACCCTGGAGTGATTAATATAACTTACAGTGGTGGCATTTTTCCATTCTTTGAAATGTTTACAATGAGTATTGATAAATTCAAAGATACAGTCTGCTGACAATTTGGCCACGGTTTTAACACATTGGCCATACACGGTCCAGCCAGATGCTAGGTTTTGACCTTGTGTTGTTAGAATAAAAGCAGGCGTATTAAAGTGCAGGACTTTGACAGCAGAGACCGGAGTTCACATCCTCTGTCGCCTCAGTAAATCTGGGGTCAGCTTTAAGCAACAAAAGCACAAACAAAAGTCAAGGGCCCTCATTTATGAAACGTGCGTACAACCTAAAACAGGCATACGACGGGAGTACGCCAATTCCTACGCAAAGCTCGGCATTTATCAATTTGAACGTGAGCATAGGCTGCGATCAAATCTCACGTCTGGTCTGAACTTGTGTACGCAAGTTTTCAAGTCAGTGTGGCCTTGCAGTGCGGCATATAATCAGTTTAAAAGGAGAAGGAGAAGTCATCAGTTGATCACTTATCAGCAATGGCAGATCTGGCTCTTTTAGAAGACCTCTATATGTGCCGGTACAACAGTGCACATGTACGCGCACGGGCCACGGCGGAGCGCTCCATTGGATTGATTAACAGGATGTTATTCAAAGCTTTTAAAAGATATAGTGTTATGTTAGGCAATGATATTTAATACAGAAAACATGACGATGCACATTTTTATTTATTCTTCAGGTTTTCATTTATCTTTTAAAAGTTAATGATCACAAGTGAACGATTTATTTCTGCAGTTGACCGAGTTATTTCGGCTTGTTTTTCCAGCACCTCTGCTGTCAGTAGACAGGCTCGGGGTGGTGGTCCAGCACAGGGGGGCGGAGGACGGTTGGCTGGCTCTGACTCATGAAAAAAACACAAGTAAAATAAAAGACACTGCATAAACTCTGCTACTGTGTGTTTATTTAAATATAGGTAGGCTACACCATGTAGGCCTAATAGATTGCAACATCCATCCATCGTCGTCCGCTTATCCGTGGTCGGGTCGCGGGGGGAGCAGCTCCAGCAGGGGACCCCAAACTTCCCTTTCCCGAGCCACATTAACCAGCTCTGACTGGGGGATCCCGAGGCGTTCCCAGGCCAGGTTGGAGATGTAATCCCTCCACCTAGTCCTGGGTCTTCCCCGAGGTCTCCTCCCAGCTGGATGTGCCTGGAACACATCCCTGGGGAGGCGCCCAGGGGGCATCCTTACCAGATGCCCGAAGCACCTCAACTGGCTTCTTTCGACGTGAAGGAGCAGCGACTGTACTCCGAGCTCCTCACGGATGACTGAGCTTCTCACCCTATCTCTAAGGGAGACGCCAGCCACCCTCCTGAGGAAACCCATTTCGGCCGCTTGTACCCTGGATCTCGTTCTTTCAGTCATGACCCAGCCTTCATGACCATAGGTGAGGGTAGGAACGAAAACTGACCGGTAGATCGAGAGCTTTGCCTTCTGGCTCAGCTCTCTTTTCGTCACAACGGTGCGATAAACCGAATGTAATACCGCCCCCACTGCACCGATTCTCCGACCAATGGCGGAGGCCAACCCTCACCTGGAACGTGTCCGACTTACTGCCGAGAATCTGGACACAGCTCTCGCTTTGGTCATACAGAGATTGGATGGCCCTGAGAAGGGACCCCCTCACCCCATACTCCCGCAGCACCTCCCACAGTGTCTCCCGGGGGACCCGGTCATATGCCTTCTCCAGATCCACAAAACACATACTCACAGGCTCCCTCCAGGATCCTTGCGAGAGTAAATATCTGATCCGTTGTTCCACGACCAGGACGGAATCCACATTGTTCCTCTTCAACCCGAGGTTCGACTATCGGCCGAACCCTCCTTTCCAGCACCTTGGAGTAGACTTCACCAGGGAGGCTGAGAAGTGTGATACCCCTGTAATTGGTACACACACTCTGGTCTCCCGTTTTGAACAGGGGAACCACCACCCCGGTCTGCCACTCCTTTGGCACTGTCCCAGACTTCCACGCAATGTTGAGTAGGCGTGTCAACCAAGACAGCCCCTCCACACCCAGAGCTTTCAGCATTTCTGGGTGGATCTCATCAATCCCTGGGGCTTTTCCACTGTGGAGTTGTTTGACTACCTCAGTGACCTCCACCAGGGAAGTGGACGACAATCCAGCTCTGCCTCTAACAAACAGGGCACATCAGCTGGATTTAGGAGTTACTCAAAGTGCTCCTTCCACCGCCCTATTACCTCCTCAGTTGAGGTCAACAACGTCCCATCCTTACTGTACACAGCTTGGATGGTTCCCCGCTTCCCCCTCCAGAGGTGGCGAACGGTTTTCCAGAATCGCCTTGGTGCCGACCAAAAGTCCTCCATGTCTTCTCCGAACTTCTCCCACACCCGCTGCTGTGCCTCTTTCACGGCTGAGGCTGCAGCCCTTCGGGCCCCTCGGTACCTTGCAACTGCCTCCGGAGTCCTCTGGGATAACATATCCCGGAAAGACTCCTTCAGTCGGACGGCTTCCCTGACCACCGGTGTCCACCATGGTGTTCGTGGGTTACCGCCCCTTGAGGCACCTAAGACCCTAAGACCACAGCGCCGTGCCGCAGCTTCAGCAATGGAAACTTTGAACATTGTCCACTCAGGTTCAATGCCCCCAGCCTCCACAGGGATGCACGAAAAGCTCCGCCAGAGGTGTGAGTTGAAGGTCTGTTGGACAGGGGCTTCCTCCAGACGTTCCCAATTTACCCGCACCACCCGTTTGGGCTTACCAGGTCTGTCCAGAGTCTTCCCCCACCCCCTGACCCAACTCACCACCAGATGGTGATCAGTTGACAGCTCCGCCCCTCTCTTCACCCGAGTGTCCAAACCATATGGCCTCAGATCAGATGAAACAATTATAAAATCGATCATTGACCTTCGGCCTAGGGTGCTCTGGTACCAAGTACACTTATGATCATCCCTATGTTCGAACATGGTGTTTGTTATAGACAATCCATGACTAGCACAGAAGTCCAATAACAGACAACCACTCTGGTTTGGATCAGGGAGGCCGTTCCTCCCAATCACGCCTCTCCATGTGTCTCGATCATTGCCCACATGTGCGTTGAAGTCCCCCAGCAGAACTATGGAGTCCCCCACCGGAGCCCCATACAGGACTCCATTCAAGGTCTCCAAGAAGGCCAAATAGTCTGAACTCTTGTTCGGTGCATATGCACAAACAACAGTCAGAGTCATCCCACCAACAACCCGCAGGCGTAGGGAGGCGACCCTCTCGTCCACCGGGGTAAACTCCAACGTAGCGCCGCTCAGCCGGGGGCTTGTGAGTATCCCCACACCCACCTGGCGCCTCACACCCTGGGCAACTCCGGAGAAGAAAAGAGTTCAACCCCTCTCCAGGAGTACGGTTCCAGAACCGAGACTGTGCGTAGAGGTAAGCCCCACCAGATCCAACTGGTAGCGCTCCAACTCCCGCACAAGTTCCGGCTCCTTCCCCCACAGCGAGGTGACATTCCACATCCCCAGAGCCAGCCTCTGCCACCCAGGTCTGGTCCGTCGAAGCCCCTGACCTTCACCGCCACCCGTGTGGCAGCGCACCCGACCCCAGCGGTTCCTCCCACAGGTGGTGGGCCCATGGGCTGGAGAGATAGGTGCCACGTAGCTTTTTCGGGCTGTGCCCGGCCGGGCTCCATGGCAAACCCGGCCACCAGATGCTCGCTGACGAGCCCTCCCTCTGGGCCTGGCTCCAGACGGGGGCCCCGGGCTTCCTCCGGGCAGGGTCTCTCTATCCCTTCCTCATTTTGCCATAGGGTTTTTTGAACCATTCTTCGTCTGGCCCCTCACCTGAGACCACTTTGCCATGGGAGACCCTACCAGGAGCACATAGCTCCAGACAACACAGCCCTCAGGTTCATAGGGACACCCAAACTTCTCCACCACGATAAGGTGAAGGTTCCCGGAGAGGAGATTGCAACATAAGCCTGTATATTACTATTAGGACTATAGCATACATGTGTCGGATATTAAATGAACTTCGAAGTCCGATTTTCTACGGCAACTGTTGACCGCATCTCTATTCATTCCACATTCTTTCTCCAGCCTTTAATACCAGTTTTCAGGCTGCCAAATACTCCACACGTTAGTGCAAATGAACCTGAGATATCAGGGTTTCAGTCTAACCTCTGAAAAGTGCCGCATCTTAGCCGGATTACGTCTCGCCATGTCGTAAATTGTAGGGGCGAGGCCTCAAAACGGAGAATATATTGGGGCGTGACATTTAAATTACGATCGTTTCCAGCCGCTGTATTTATCAACGTATGACCATTCTTACGCTCTGATTGGTGTGATACGAACGTTTCATGAATCACACGTGAAGCCTGTCGTAAGATGATATCTGCGTTCATATCTGCGCTGGTTTCTACGATAGGTTGATAAATGAGGGCCAAGGTGAGCAAGTACATTTTCCTGTTTATAAAGAAATACTTTTGTTAAAGTGACATTTTCTTTTTTTACTTTAGTTTCTTACATTCAATTTTCAGGGACCATGAACAAAAAAACTAATGTATCTCATATGAAGAGAAGAGATGTATTGTGCCACATATAGCAACTTGTTTTTCAAGGGCAGGATTTGAATACTACCTCCAACACTGATTTGAAATCCAAACACAGGATGATTTGAATGTTGTATCACCTGGGTCCTGAGAGCGACTGCTGAAAGCAGCATGAACATCTACATGCCATTGTTGATGTAACTGAATTGGTGTGGATAATCTCCTAAGTGCCTTTCAAATAATGTGCATTTAAGTTAATCATAATGTACATTTCTACCAATTTAATTTAACAGATTCAACAATAGATTGATGCTTTTTTCCACACTTTGTTTTTCTGGATTATGGTACTCATATAAAGTATTATTGTCCTACCGGTATTTTAGTCAATGCGGCTGTATATGTTATTCAGTCCCTCCAGAAAAATGTGATTATGCGATCGCATAATTCAATGCATAATCAGCCAAAGTCCGCATATTTTTGCGTGGGCGGCATTTTTTCAAATACGCCGCACTTTCGCCGCATAAATTGCCGATTTCCACGCAAAATATGCGGGGCTTGCATGATTTCATAATCCCCGCATTTTCATTGCAAAAAAGTCACATATATCTTAGCAGAAAGTTGAAAAATGTTGCGTTTACTTCACACAAGAGCAGCCATTTTCCCTTGTTGCCATGGGAGCGTTATGAAGTGCCGTAATTTCGCCTAGTGAGAACACGGTGTTGGGGCAATCACTTTTTTTTTCTCTTTTTCATCAAGTTTTTGCAAGTTCCCGCAATTTTTGCAAGTTCCCGCAATTTCATGGCATAAAATTGCATAAATATCCCGCATATTCCATCGCATTTTTTAAGAAAACATGCCGCATAATCAAGGATTTTTGCCCACAACAATCACAAAAAAACTCTGTGTTTTTCTGGAAGGACTGGTTACTCAGTCAAGTGTAGTAACGTACAGTTGCCAATAGATGGCAGTAGCTACATTGGATATAACACGGGTCTCATGACGGACTTTTCAACAAGAAAACAAAAAGAGTTTTAAAGTATGACGAGGAAAACTTGGGTTAAAAAGCTGCGAGACATTTCGACATTGACCCCAGGAGAATCAGACACTGGACGAAACAGAAGGATGAGCTGACAAGATTAGCCGTCAAGAGCAGAGCACGGCTAGCTGGAGGTGGGAGGCAAAAAGTTAGCCTGGAGCTAGAAACAAAGCTAGCTAGCTACAGTCAAGATCAAGATCAAGATTCAAGATTAACTTTATTGTCCCACAACGTGGGAAATTTGTCTTGGGCACTCAGCCCATGCTGCAGCCATAGTACAACCAAACAAACACAGACAGCATGTACAGACAACAAATACTGTGCAATACTGTACCGCAGGCCATACTATGGTCCTGATGGTGTATAAAAACCCAACACGGTACAATACACTGGTGAAACATTACTTAAAATAAATTAAATTAACTAAATTTAGGTTTTAAAAAAAACAAAAAAAAAAACAGTTCCATATCTACAACGTCAGTTTGGCTTGTTCGACCTTTTACTTGCTGCCATTTAGAAGCTTAATAGACACTGGGATAAATGAGTTTTTAAAACGGTTAAGTCTGCAGCGAGGAACTCTAAACCTCCTACCAGAGGGCAGCAGCTCATATTCTGAATGCAGAACGTGAGACGTGTCGCTAACAATTCTATTTGCTTGTCGCAAAGAAGCCTGTTCATAAAGACTTTGCATGGATAAGTGCTCTTTGACACCAATGATCTTCCATGCAGTATGAATCAATCGGAACAGTTTAGTTTTCAACTGCACAGGGAGGTTGCCAAACCAAGCTGTAATACCGTATCTGACCAGGCTCTCCAGGACTGCTTGATAAAATATCAGCATCATTTTTTTATCTGCGCCATGAATTCGCAATCGTCGTAAGAAATGCAACCGCTGCTGCAGTCTGCAACAGAGACTGTCGACATGTGTGCTCCAGGTTAGTGACTCGTCAATATAAACACCAAGATATTTGTATGAGCGGGCCTGAGTGATGGTTTGGTTGTGAATGACCACAGGCCTGTGGTCACCGACTCCCCGAGGATCAAACACCATCTCTACAGTCTTGGAAACGTTTAGAGCAAGGTAGTTGTCGTCACACCAATTCACAAACCTTTCAATTTCCATAAAATAAGCAGACGGGTCACAGTTCTTTTTCAGCAGAGATAAAATTGCAGTGTCATCAGAAAATTTAATGACAAGGTTATTTGGATAAAAACTTCTACACTCATCTGTATATAAAGTGAAAAGGACAGGTGAGCTAACACAGCCCTGGGGGGCTCCTGTGCTCGACATTTTTGATTCAGATAGCGTCCCATTAATGCTGACCTGCTGTCTGCGATTGGTTAAAAATGAGTGATACCATTTGATAATAAGGGGGTGTACTTTAAGATCATTCAACCTCTTAATTAACAGATGTGGCTGCAGCGTATTAAAAGCTGAGCTAAAATCAACGAATAGGAGGCGTGCGTATGAGGTAGGATCCTCTAAATGTCTGTTAATACTATGTGTCACAGCAATGATGGCGTCATCTGTGCTTCTGTTACTCTTATATGCAAACTGAAAGGGATCTAAAAGACAACTGACCTCTGTTTTCAAGAACTGTATGATCATTTTCTCAAAACACTTCATCACCAGTGACGTAAGTGCTATAGGACGGTAGTCATTATTCTCTTTGCAGCTTGCTTTTTTAGGTACGGGAATAATAGTAGAATTTTTCCAGATAGAGGGAACAGAGTGAATGTCTATAGACTTCTGAAAGATAGGGCACCATGCCTCTGCCAGCTCTTTGCTGCAAGATTTCAATAGGCGCCCAGAGATGCCATCCGGTCCAGAGGCCTTCCTGGGGCAGATGCTTGAAAAAAGTCTCTCCACAACACGCTGGTCAATGGAGATTTTCACAGAGTTCAGTGCAGGTACACCATCTAGAGCTGCTTGTTGCTCTTGAGAGAAGTCTCTTGTTTCAAATCTACAGAAAAAGTTATTCAACTCATTTGCTTTGTCCTTCTCATTTGTCACATTAATACATCTCTTAGTTGGTGCCATGTTTGGCATGGCTTTTACAGAGTCCCAGAGTTTCTTATTGTTCATAGTCAAACAGTGGGATTCCAATTTTTCTCTCTCCTTACATCTAGCTGTCCTTAATTTGTGATTAATTTCTTTCTGCACCATTTTCATACTTACAAGGTCCCCTCTCTTGAATGCTATTTTTTTCTGTACAATGCACTCTTTAATTTCCTTGGAAATGTAAGCTTTATTATTTGGATACTTAGTGATTACTTTTTGGGGTAGCACGTTATCTTTACAAAAGTTAATGTAATCAGTGATAGCATGTGTGGCCTCTTCTAACTCCAGACTATGAAAGAGTTCCCAGTTGGTGCAGGAGAAACAGCCTTTTAAAGTTTCAATGCCATCATTATCCCATATATATACCGTTTTAACCTGTGGTTTGCTGCTTTTAAGCAGGGACTTATACCTGGGAATTAAGTGGACGGCATTGTGGTCAGAAGATCCTAAAGGGGGTTTAACCTTAGCTGTGTACGCGTTCTTAACATTACCATAGCATTTGTCAAGAATATTTTTGCCTCTGGTATTACAATCCACGTATTGATTAAACCCTGGTAAAACAGGCTCAAGTTTACAATGATTAAAATCACCTAAGATAAAACAGGGGGCTTCAGGAGTGTGCTTTAGTTGCCGGTGAACACAGTCTGCTATGGCTGTAGCTGCATTTGCAGCATTTCCACTGGGCGGAATATAAACAGTGCATAATATAATGTTGCCAAATTCACGTGGAAGATAAAAGGGTCTTAGGCTTAGACATGTCAGCTCAATGTCGGGGTTACAGACCGACTCCTTTGTTGTGAACTGCGAACACCACTTGTTATTAACATAAACACAGGTACCACCGCCTTTACTCTTACAGTCTGTAACATTAATCAGATACTGACAGGGCTTGACATTAACTTTCTGAGGTACTTGTCCTTTGGAAAAGTACATTTATGTTTCACTTGTCCATGCACAAACGTCATTTGTCCGGGTAAAGATTTATCATTTTATAATTTATTTTGTGTTTTTGCTAATGCAGAATTCGAAGAAACTGTTGAAAGCATCCAAACACTATCAACATTAATAAAATTCAGTTGAAACAGTAGAAACAAACCTGTCCCAACAATAGATTTCCTCTTCAACAAGAAAAAAGGATCTCCAGACTCCATAATACAAAGTAATACTTTGCACGCCGTTGTGCAGAAGTTAATATATTGAGATTCTAACATTTTAAAGTTTCTCATTACTGTCAGATTCCTAGTCAGTATTCTAAGTTACTAAGTCAATATATTGAGATACTAAGTCGATATTTTAAATGTTCTCATTGCTTTGAGATTCTTCGTCAATATTTTGAGTTACTAAGTCTTTTGAGATACTGAGCCAATATTTGGAGATATTAAGTCAATATATTGAGATACTGAGTCAATATATTGAGATACTAAGCCAATATTTTGAGACTCTAAGTCAATATTTTAAATGTTCTCATTACATTGAGATTCTTATAGTTTATATTCTGACATACCTCAATACATTGAGATACTAAGTCAATATTTTGACCAGAGGTAGTGGTGACTTGAACTTATACTATACCTAAAATAATTTTGTAGACATAACAATGGATTTTGCCACTAAATGTTGGTGTTAATTTTTTTTCTTCTTTTTTTCTACAATTTCACTTTTTACCTGGCAGAGGCTGATTTACCAAGGATCCTTTTAAAAGGTCCAGCTACTTTACAGTTGATTATTAGCTGATATTGAATCCGGTGTCGTGCCAAGGTACTTAACCCCACCAGGATTTGTATCCCCTGGCCGCGGGAGGATGTTTTTCACCTGATATTTTGTGTATCCCCATCCCCATCCCTTATATATATATATATATATATATATATATATATATAGCAAAAGTTACAGAGGGGGATACACATTATATCAGGTGAAAAACGGCCTGAAATTTTGTGTATCCCCTATGTAACTTTTGCTAGAAATAAGCAGACATCTCTATATTGTCTGATGTTGTTTATTGTGACCTGGTAAACACAGAAAATAACACACATGATGACAGGACAGACCCCTTGTATGTTAGGGGATGGGGATACACAAAATATCAGGTGAAAAACAGCCTGATATAATGTGTATCCCCTCTGTAACTTATATGGTAGACAGGTGAACAAAGCAGTTAATTGAAAAGCCATATTAAACTAAATCAAATTAAAACAGAAATCACGTTAGAGGGCAGCGAGGGACGGGTTAGCAAAGACGAGGCATCCATGTCAGGCAGAGAATGGACGCATTAAACAATTCACACGTCTCCTTAATGTAACCGACAAATAAACGTATAATAAATGAGACCCATGGTATTATGGAAAACCCTGTTGAGTCTTCCACGTCGCAGAAGTTAAACTAGCTACGCTCGGAGTGCATGCGTGCTCCCGCGGCCACGACACCGGCAAGTCGCGGAGCTGAGGTTTTACAACTAACTGAATGACAAACGAGCAGTGGAGTAGTAACGCTACCTGCCAGAGAGCCAGTCGCTAAATGAGTTAAATTAACTTCATTCTTCATCCACACAAAGCACATTGCTATCGCCACGAGTATTCGGCTCGTTTTCTGTGAACGATGTGGCGAGGATGTAATGTTAAGGTGGAGTTAGCAAGCTAATGTTAGCCAACTAACACCGGCTGGCTCGTCGTGCTTTCATGCTGCATCACTTACAGAGAATGAGCTGAACAGCGGGCTGGGTCTAACGTTAGCGGCCCGCTGACACGCTGCCCCTTCCGCTGGGTCTAATGTTAGCTGTCTGCTGATCCACTGCTTTGTTGCAAATCGGTAACATAGACATAATGAGTGGCACGTAATGTGAAGTAACAAGCCATTTTATTTTGTTTGAGTTTTAACTTGTCCAGCGGGGCAAGTAAATTTCTCTTTCACTTGCCCTACAAAAAAATCCACTTTTCCCGGACAAGCGGACAAGCCTTAATGTCGAGCCCTGTACTGGTGTGCTGCAAACCAGCAATGTGTTTTACTAAACTACTCTATGCTCTTATTTTTATCTACCAGCAATACTGAAGTACCTGTATTTGAAATAAACACCCTGTTATGGGTTTGGTGCTTTGTCTTATTTTGGTAGTCAGTTTTCCTGTTTTGTATTGAAGGTCTGGTTTTCTGTCTCATCTTGTCTTGCTTTACTTCCTGTCTTTTGGTTTTTCCCCCTCTTGTGATTGCCAGATGTTTTTCACCTGTTCCCCAGCCCTTGTGTCACCTGCCTCTTGTTACCACGTTACCCTCTGTATTTAGTCTTTGTGTTCCCTTTGTCCTGTGTCAGATCATTATGTTTTTGTCTCCTGTCTATATTTCTAGTTTGTGAGTCTTCAAGGTTTGCCGTACCCTTTGCGTTTGTGTTCATCCCAGTCAGTTTGTGCTTGTCAGTCGGTGTACCTGTGTTTGGAACCCTCCTTTTGTTATGATAAATCCTGAACTTCAACTCTCGCCTGCCTGCCTGCTCTCTGCATTTGGGTCCTATTATGCCCTGCTCCACACAACACACCCAGTACATTTACAGGGTTCAAACTGACACAGTGGTGGTGTTTGATTAATTCTGACCCGAATAGGTTTGTTGTCCCTCTGGCTGTGTATATATATATATATATACATACATACATACATACATACATACATACATACATACATACATACATACATACATGTGTATATGTGCATTTCACCTCGAGTGGTTAAGTTTAGGATAGCGGATTGGTCAAGGGATAGGACCTGAACAAATGGGTTCACGCTACCTTGGAAGCCTGGCCAATAGTAGTGATTGAAGGGCGGGTCTTGGCGTTGCCGTAAGCTATAGTTAGTTTAGCTAACAGCTAATTTGGCTAACCGCTAGCTGACAGCATGATTCAGTCTAAAATAACGTTAACTCAAACTTATCACCGGGTAAAGCCGTCTACAGCTGACATAACAGCCGTTATATATGTTAACGGTTATTTTCAGGTTTTATTTTGAGGGTCTTTTAAAGTTATTACATGCTGTCTCAGCTAGCGGTTAGCTGAATTAGCTGTTAGCTAAACTAACGTTAGCTTCCTTTGTTCAGTGGTGCGCGGTGGTTCATGGGATGAGTAGTTCCTTTGCTCTGCGATGACGATATGTACACAGTCTTGTACCTGTACTTTTTTAGGATTTTCTGTTCGTTTTTTTACTCGAAATTATACTTTGTACGCTTATGAGTGACGTCCCATCTGGTTAGCCTAAGGCATGGTCTAAAACTCTTTATATACAGAGTTTTCGTAGTCGAAAACCCGACTGGAAGGCATCAAAACCATTGTTTAGTGACAAGAAAAGGTTGAGTTGTTGAAAAAACGCTTTTTCAATGATTTTACTTAAGAATGGAAGGTCTATAGTTGCTCAGTAGTGCCGTGTCTAGGTTGTTCTTTTTTAAAAGTGGCTTGATGACTGCAGTTTTCAGGGCCTTTGGGAAGATACCTGAGAGTAGAGACGTGTTTACAATCTGTAAAAGATCAGAAGACATACAATTTGAAACATTTTTGAAAAGGCCTGTTGGTAGAATATCAAGGCAACAGGAGGAGGTTTTCAGATGTTGTATAATGTCCTCCAGGTTTTTACGGTTGATCATATGAAATTGTGTGATATTGGAATTTGTTTTGCCTGGACAGTGTGGCAACACATATCCCTTACTTGATATGGAGGCACTGACAGTTAGTCTAATTTTCTGAATCTTGTCTTCGAAAAAGGAGGCAAAATCATTGCAGGCCTTGGTTGATAAAAGTTCAGATGCTACTGGTACTGGAGGGTTTGTTAACCTATCAACAGTGGCAAACAGGGCACATGAATTATTATTGTTTCTGGCGATAACATCAGAGAAGAAGGACCACCTAGCATTCTTCAGTTCCAAATTATAAATGTGAAGTCTGTCTATATAGGTGTTATA
The DNA here is from genome assembly GCA_023631565.1 of Gymnocephalus cernua. Lineage (NCBI taxonomy): Eukaryota > Metazoa > Chordata > Actinopteri > Perciformes > Percidae > Gymnocephalus > Gymnocephalus cernua. The sequence continues at coordinate 8,588,925 of CM042448.1, read as the reverse complement.
GTGGACCTGGAGATTAGTTTGTCGTCACCTGCGTTCAGCTTTTCGACACTGTTTTTTCTGTTCTTACCCGTATGACATTTCTCCATGGAGATCTTTTCTTACTAGAGACAGCTTTGACCTTAGTGGGAGCAATGGCATCAATAACATTTGTAACTTTAAAATTGAAATTATCTACAAGTTCATTGACTGAGACCCCAGAGAGGGCGGGTGTGGAGGAGAAAAGCTGAATGAATGTTTCACTGGTGTTTTCAGTGATATACCGTTTTCTGATTACCTTAGTTTGGACACTTTTGGGCACCGAGATAGTGCCGTTAAAGAAAACACATGAATGATCAGAGAGAGCAACGTCAGTCACCACAACCGTGGAAATGTTCAAACCCTTGGAGATAATCAAGTCCAGAGTGTGCCCCTTATTGTGCGTGGGTTCCGTCACATGCCAAGTCAGTCCATAGTTCTCAAAAACACGACACAGTTCTTTGGTCCTCCTGCAGGTTGTCCACATGAATGTTAAAATCACCAGCAATAATTACACAGTCAAAGTTAATACAGATTATAGACAGCAGTTCAGTAAAGTCATCGAAGAAAGCTGAACAGTATTTCTGTGGTCTGTAGATATTTAGAAATATAGCTTGAGGGGAGGACTTTAGCTGAAGAGTCACATATTCAAAAGAAGCAAAATTTCCATAAGATATTTGAGTACAATGGAAAGAGTCATTATACAAAATGGCTACTCCACCTCCTTTCTTATTCACTCTATGCTCACTCATAAAACTGAAGTTAGGGGGAGCTGACTCAATGAGAACACCACCACTGTTATTATGGTCCAACCATGTTTCAGTTAAAAACATAAAATCAAGATTGTGCTTAATAATAAAATCATTGATTAAAAATGATTTTCCTGCCAAAGACCTGACGTTTAGTAAGGCTAGTGTTAGTGTGTTAAAATATTTATCCATCTCAATTTTTGGTATAGGCGTTGGCTGTCGAGGAATGAATGCTAAATTTGCGAGGTTTGCTGATAAGTGCTTGTTCTTGCTTAGCGGATTCATCGTTCTTTTTCTATTACCTATCACAACATAAATTGAAGAAGGATTTAATACACAGGGCCCGGGCTTGTCCTGAAAAGAATCATGAGTGCCACTAGGCGTGCAGCCTGGACCCGGCACATATCAGACAAAGCTTGCTGCATTTTGTACACAAGTATACTTATCAGTCTGGGGAGGAGGAGTTAGCTGCCGTCCTTGGGTGGGCAGTGGTGCCTTACGTTTTACTTTTGGCTGGGGGCCAATGATGGGACAAGGAAGGGGCGTAAGTTTGATTCCAGCATCTACTTTTGGCCGGTGGCAAATGATGGGAGAAGGAAGGGGGATAAATTTGGTTCCATTAACTACCTGTTGCTTCATCTGGTCAGTGAACTCCAACATGAGGCAGGGGGAAGGAGGGGAAAAGGTGAGTGGAGAGAGCGATGGCATGGGCGGGGTGTATGGATCCTCAAAGGCGTCAGGGTTGGTGAAGGGGTTTGAGGTGTGTTGGACGGGTGAAGAGGGGGATTGAGATTTCTCATTTCTGCTCTGTGGTCTTCCATGGTCAAATCTTTGCTCAGGCGGGGGCTGTGGTGGATTACTGCCCTGCTTTGTTATGTCTTCCTCTTGTTTAGATTCCTCTTGTCTCGTGACCTTGGCCAAGGGAGCTGATGTGTGGCGCAGAAAGTAAAGTAGGTTAGAGGTGAACAGCTTTACTCCTGGTTTGTTAAGGAAAAGTCCATCTGCCTTAAAAAGATGTCTGCGATCCCAGAACATGTCGAAATTGTCAATGAACTGCAGAGAATGAGCGGTACACGCAGTTGAAAGCCATGTGCTCAGTGCCAACAGTCTGCTGAATCTCTCATCACCTATTCTGACTGGCGGTAGAGGTCCACTGATATACACCTTCGCGTTTAGGGAGCTGACTGTTTTTAGTAGATCCAAGAGGTCCTTTTTCAGCACTTCAGAATGTTGCTTTACAACATCATGTGACCCTATATGCAGTATAAAAGATTGTAATTCCCCAGTAATGTACTGTAATGTCACAGTAATTGCTTTGTCATTGAAGCTGTGAAGTTACAGTATACAGTTGTGCTTTTACAACAATGCATTGTAATATCACATATATAAAATTACAGTAAATTGCTGTGAGTATATTTCACAGTATATTGCTGTAATCCTTTCTGTGAAAGTCATGCAAAATGTATCCAATTATTTACAATTAGGAGTTGCAGCATCTGCCTAGCCCGGCCCACCTGCTTCTCTGTCCCAGAAATGCTTGTTACTAACCTAGCTCTGGGGAGCTTGCTCCCCGGAGTCTTTCTGTTTCTTTTTCACCCAGGATGAAATCCTGGGATTAGGATGGCACCAAAATCATGGTTCCAGCTGTTGCCGTGGTTCTGCTGAAATTCCCTGCTATGCTGTGCTGCTCCCTGCACTACTACAACCACTATTTCTAGCCACTGTTTATTTACTATACTGTGATGCACCCCAACGGCACGTCAGACACGAAGAAGTCATAACAATCTTATCATATTCGGCCTCCCTACCCAGCAGCAGCCTTGGCCAAGGCCACTGCTAGGATCAAAAACTCCCCTGAAGATTAATGCTTAGAGACTCTCTTGTTTCCTACCCGAACTTCCCTCAAACACCTGCTGATTGTTTTCTTTGCCTAGTGCCTATTCAAGGCTGTCTCCATGGCAATCTTGCTGTGTTCACGCGATGACATCCTGCGGACTTGAGGCGCAAAGATTAGGCACATGTCAAAGTTGACTCTCCCCAGGTCCCCACTCCACCCAAATTCCCCGTCCAACGCCTTCGTAGCTTTTTACCCCCCAGTCTGACAAGCGGGTCTGTGACCAGTGCCTTTTGTCGGCTGCAGGACCGGATGGCTGCTTGCCTATTGCTGGGTTACCTCCACCCCCCCCATTCTCCCTCCTCTGTTGCAAGTCATGTGTTGAACCGTGTTGTATGTGCTTATTGCCGAGGTTTTTTCCTGTTCCCACACTGTACTCTGTACTGTTACTGAGCATTGTTTGGGAGTCACTTTTTTCCCTCTCCTTTCCTCATGTTATGCTGTATTTTCCTTACTTGTATTGTGAAGCACTTTGTGATTTTTATCTGTGAAAGGTGCTATATAAATAAACTTTACTTACTTACTTACTTACTTACTTACAAAAGCAGCATCCAAGAAAGGTCTAGTCCTTTAGGAGCAAAGATGGGCCGAGGATCGCCAGTTTGCCAACAAATACGTGAGAAAAATATTGAAATGTTTAAAAACAATGTTCCTCAAAGAAAGATAGGAAGACATTTGCTTATTTCACCTTCAACAGTGCATAACATAGTTAAAAGATTCAAGGAATGTGGAGAATTTTCAGTGCGTAAAGGACAAGGGCGCAAGCCTAAGCTGAACAACCGTGATCTCTGATCCCTCAGGCAGCACTGCATCAAGAATCGTCATTCATCTATAAGCAATATCACCACATGGGCTCAGGACTACTTTGGCAAACCTTTGTCAAGTACCACAATACGTAGTTACAGCCACAAATGCCAGTTAAAACGGTACTGTGCCAAAAGGAAGCCCTATGTTAACAGTGTCCAGAAGCGCCGTCGACTTCTCTCGGCTCGGAGGCATCTGGGATGGACCATCACACAGTGGAAACGTGTACTGTGGTCAGATGAATCAGTATTTCAGGTATTTTTTGGGAGAAATGGACGCCGTGTGCTCCGGACCAAAGAAGAAAAGGATCATCCAGACTGTTACCAGCAACAAGTCCAAAAGCCAGGGTCTGTCATGGTATGGGGTTGTGTCAGTGCCCTTGGCAAAGGTAACTTGCACTTCTGTGATGGCACCATTAATGCTGAAAAGTACATAGAAATTTTGGAGCACAATATGCTGCCTTCAAGAAGACATCTTTTCCAGGGACGTCCATGCATATTTCAACAAGATAATGCGAAACCACATTCTGCACACATTACAAAGTCCTGGCTGCGGAGGAAGAGGATACGGGTACTTGACTGGCATTTTGAAAATGCGACAACGAAGACCCCGTACTGTTGCCCACCTTATATATAATAGGAATTTTGTTTTTTTTAAACAAAAACAATAAAAATCATGAGGAAGACATTAAATTATGTGCTGTTGTATTGTCTGCAATGAAATACAACTCAAAGTACATTTAGAAATCACTACTTTCTTTTTTTATTTGTGTTTTCCATACTGTCCCAACTTTTTCTGATTTGGGGTTGTACAACGTTCAGACAGTTTACTCACGTCACATCTACGGTGGCAAGCTCAGTTTGCAGCTGCGCAGTAACGCTCAACCATCACCGGAAAAGTGCTTCTAATAGACTTCACTTGTCTCCATCAAAAACAGCGGAGTCATTCGGCCCATTTTTATATAGGTCTATGGTTAAAATGCTAGACTTTCAAGCCGGGGAGCGGAGTTCGCTTCCCGGGGGTGAACTAAAGAGTTTCACCCAGGCTTTTTGTGATGTTTTTGACGCTGTATTCAACGTTTTTATCCCTTTGTTGCCATGTTTTTGGCTTTGCGTGTTGCGTTGCTTTTTTCTTTTTTGTTTTTTAAAGGTTTTTCAATGTTTTTGTTTTTTTGCTGTATCCACCGCATTGACTGTTGATGTATTACAACACGGCTGGTCGCATAGGGAGGTGTTTTGGGGAGGATGGGTGGGCGTTAAAACACTGGACTTTCAAGCCGGGGAGCGGAGTTCGCTTCCCCGGAGGAACTAAAGAGTTTCACCCAGGAAATGTGTTTCTTGGGAGTGTTTTAATCCAAACCACTATCTTTTACCTAATCTTAACTAGTCATTTTGGTGCCTAATCTTCATTTTTGTTGCGGCAAAATGCTCATATTTTGTGGACTAAATTTAACCGTGTTCTCCGCCGAGCGGCAGTGCTCTGTACCCGGCTCAAAGTCACCCATTTTCTGCTAAACGCATCTAATAACTGCCACTGATATGACCGAGCTGTGACGGAGGTCCGTAGCCTGCGTCGCAAAGCTCTGTTGTGGCTAAAACAACCGCCGCTTGGCGTCATGGAGCTCGTCTTCAGAGGTGTGAACAGCAGATATCTGTGTTTACTGTATTCATACGCATGTTATAACGTGTAAAAAGTTGCATCACTTCTGGGCATTATAGAAACAGGCGGCTGGCTGCAGTTAACTTTAAATATACACTAGATGTGTGTTTTTATTTTGAGCGTTATGGACTCAAATAGATAAGGATTACAATAGTTTGATTATAATTTTTGAGTTGGAAAACGTTTATTCAATTAAGTACTGTTGCATCCAAATAGTTAAGTATGGGAAAACTAAAAATACTACATTACCCAAATTATATTTATAAGTACAGTTAAATAAACATTGTAAATGTTAACTTTGAAGTTTAAAAAAAGTTGTAATTTTTATTAATTGCTTGCTACATTTTTAAGTACAGTGCACTTACATGAAAAATAAAATATTAAGTTTTAGGTTAAGATAAATTGTATTTTTTAAAATAATAACTTACTTAACCAAATTAAGTTAATTGGCTTACAGCAAAGCATACAAAAGCATCAAAAAGCTGTCTTTAATTTCAAGGTTTAGTTGGGTTTCTTTAACAAACCTCTGCTTTATTTGTTCTTTTGTTTTATATTTTTTTAATTATATATGCACAGATAAAAAAGGCTAATTTAAACTACAACAGCCTGTGCCTGAGCATTCAGCGACTGATGAAGCTCTGGCGCCCTCTGCTGGGCCGCCAGTATGGTTACAACCATCAACATAGAACAAAACTTAATGAGAAAAAACAACTGGTAAGTCAAATAGATCACTAAGATACACTTAGGGATGTATTAATACGCCTAAAGGATCGTGGGTTTCTGTTGTCATGTTTCCTGTTTGATTTTGCTAACTCTGTGTTTTGATTGCTTCCTGTTTCCTTGTTATTTGTTCTGTTTTCTCCTGTACTCGTCTTGTGTGTTTTCCCTTGGTTTACTTCCAGTGTTATTTTGTAGTGTTTGATTTCATGTGTCCTGGTGTAGCTTTATTTCCTGTTGAGTCTGATTTTGTCCCTAATGCTTTTTGCCTGCTTGCTCCCTCCTTGCTCGTTTGCCCCTTGTATTTAATCTCCTTAGTTCGGTTTAGTCCTTGTCATGTCCTCGTCGTTGTTGAGTGTGCCTGCTGCTGTTAAGGAGACATATTAAATCTCCTTAACAGCAGGCAAGCACTACAGTGTATTGTCGCCCTAAAAAATTAAAACTGGCAGCTGATTGGACGACCGCGTCACGTGGGTCTGGCACATACACCTCACATTATGCAAACTAATGTCACAAACATGCTCAGGAAGCCTGAAATAGTGGCATCTTGTGGTTAGTCAGCATACCATATTCCATAGTTACTCTCTCAATATGACAGAATAATACCAGAAGGAATTCTGATGTATGAGCAACATTATCCGTTTGTGTATTTGGGATTGCAGATGATTTATAAAAAGTGTCTGAATGTTGTGTGCGGAAGAGTTTAGGACAGCTGTCAATGCACATTCTAGTGATCTAGTGACAGTGACATTAATGTTGAGAAGGCATCCCTTAATCAGCAATACCCAGAAAGGAGAAATGATGACGTTGAGAGCACAGCCTGGCCCAAGTAGTGGCTTCGCCACTGAGGTAGATCATGAGCCATCCACCTCTGCCGGTCCCCGTCCCAGCGAGAAGCGAAGAACGCGGGGTGCTGTCCTCCAGTTCCTAGATAAAGGAGGACCGGCGCAGAAAATTAAGCGATCAAATTAAACATTGGTATTGAAATACACCACTGGGAATAATAAGCCAATAATTTTACTAAACAAAAATGAAATAGAAAAAGTACAGTTAAAATAATAATTAAAATGATAATTCAAAAATGTAATTCTATGCTTTTTTTCCAGAATGGAGCCTGGTCTGCCCTCAGAAAGACATGGGAAAGGGATTTGATTAATACACTGGATGATGAGGAGTGGGACAGAATCTGTAGGAATGTTAAAACTACGTCACGCAATGTGAGGGTGCGCTTCATTCAGTTCAAGATTATCCATCGCTTCTATTGGACTCCCTCCAGATTGAAATTACTTCATGTCCTATGGTCCTGTGATGAGGCCAAAGATGATTTGTTCTGGGAGATGGGTCAATCGTAAATTGAATAGATAATGGTTTAATGGTAGCCAGACAGATTATTTTAAGAGGATGGAGGAATGGCGGGGTGCCGTCGGCCCAGGAGTGGGCTTGTTAGATGGCTAGGGTGGCAGCATTTAAAAGGTTTGCAGGGTTGACTGTCTAATGAGAGATGATTGGTCACAGTAGCCCAACCTGATCTCCCACGATTCAGTGCGCGGCTGATACATCTTCTCTTTGTTGCAGAACAGTAACAGAACAATGGTATAATATATAAACCATTACCTTTCCGCTGTTTAATTAATAAGATTCAACTAAAATCAAAGGGATTTGATCCATTCAATTTAGTAAAATATATAAATGAACCAACACTTTTGGGAAAATAATTGAAGAAATAATTCAAACTCGGCTATTTCGTCATTGATGATAACTTTATTTTGTACTATATTTATTTAGTAAGAAACAAAATGCACTCTTGCTAAATTAGTTAATAACCATGTATGACAAAGAGAAGCATCACATCTTTGTTTAAAGTGCTCATATTATGCTCATTTTCAGGTTCATAATTGTATTTACAGTTGTACCAGCGTAGGTTTACGTGGTTTAATTAAAAAAAAAAAAAAAAAAACACCATATTTTTGTTGTACTGCACATTGCTGCAGCTCCTCTTTTCCCCCTGTGTGTTAAGCTCTCTGTTTTAGCAGAGTGAGGCATCTCACTTCTGTTCCATCTTTGTTGGGAGTCGCACATGCGCAGTACCTAGGTAAAGACTACTAGCCAGTCAGAAACAGAGTACGAGGGCGTGCCACGCTAGCAGCTAGGCGAGCATTATAATGTGTGTTACAGTGATGCACGTTCGTCACGAAAGTAAAGGCTGGACTACAACAGAGCTGTTTGGAGCTGTTTGTGAACAGTGTTTTCTGTTGGAGATGGTAAGTACCTTTGGGGGGGACTTTGGGCTTTTTCACTTTGTAAACGTATAACTTGAACACAAAATATATATAACACTTAAAGGAAAGGGAAAAGCCAAAAAGCCTAATATGAGCACTTTAAAGCCAAACAATTTTAAAGGTGTTTTTTTTTCCACTGGAGGTCCCTCCAGCCTAATCTTATCAAATCTGTAAAATGTCAGAAAATAGTAAAACATGCCTGTTATGTTTCTCACAGCTGAAGCACATACATTCCAAAGTCTTATTTTAATTGACCAACTCTCTAAAGCCCAAATATGTCTAGCATCAAATCTTCATGTTTGCGAAGCTGGAGGCAGTGAATATGTTGCGTATCTGTTTGCAAAAATGACTGTATTTGCGATCGTCGATGAATCAGCAAATTGTTGCAGCCCTAATCTGGCCCATTACACTCATTACAGACGCAGGGATTCAAAGTCACAGCTCATCCCTCTTCCTCCTCCTCTTGTTTGTCTTCCTTGTGGAAGACATTTCCATCGGCCTGCTTCCTCCAGCTCAGTTTGATGTTGCCGCTCAGCCCCTGGTCCATCAGCTTCTGTTTAAGCTGAGACACAAAAATCGTCATCGTCATTTCGTTGTTCTGTTTTTTGCATAAAAGTCTGAAACATGAGTTACCTGCTTCAACGTGGCGTCCATCACAGCTGGGTCATTCACATCCAGAGAGTTCTTGTTCTCAAACCGCACTTTGATCACTTGTTTTGAAATAGCTTGGAAAAAAGAAACCAAACTTGATCAGATATAAAATTTCGGGCTGGATAATAATCAGCATGCTGTTCCTTCCTCATCAACGGCTTAAACAATGACCTCCATCGGCTGCACATTTTCAGCATTAAATCAAAACAAACGTATCTTTTTAAACTATTCCATAAAAATGATCCACATCATGAATTGTCCAGAACTTGATGTGTTGTGTTGTTTTTGTTATATTCTCATTTGATGCTAAAATCTAAATCTAAATGCTGTGTGAATCATGGGTTACCACTTTCGATCTAACATTGGTTAAAAAATGGATATGACAACCCTTGATTTAAAAAATAAATGTCATTGCATTTTTTTAAGCAGCCAGGGCGTGATCTACTTTAGATTTCACTTGATTGACTTCTGACGTCACTAAGTCTTCTTAGCAGTGGTGGAATGTAACTAAGTACTCAAGTACTGTTCTCAAAAGCAAATGTACTTTATGTGAGTCTTTTCTTTTCATGCCACTTTCTACTTCTACATTTCAGAGAGAAATATTGTACTTTCTACTCCAATACATTCATCTGACAGCTTTGGTTACTAGTTCCTGTACACATTAAGACTTTTAAAAAACAAAACCCACATAGTTAATAAAATATGATGTTTTGTTATACAACCCCAAATCAGAAAAGGTTGGGACAGTATGAAAAACACAAATAAAAAAAGAAAGTAGTGATTTCTAAATGTACTTTGACTTGTATTTCATTGCAGACAATGTGAACACAAAATATTTCATGTTTTGTCTGGTCAATTTAATTTAATTTGTAAATATACATCCTTTCCTGTCATTCAGACCTGCAACACATTCCAAAAAAAGGTTGGGACAGGAGCAATTAAGGGCTAGTAATCAGGTAAATTGGTTAAATAATGATGTGATTTGAAACAGGTGATGTCAACAGGTGATTGTAATTATGATTTGGTACAAAAGCAGCATCCAAGAAAGGTCTAGTCCTTTAGGAGCAAAGATGGGCCAAGGTTTGCCAACAAATACGTGAGAAAATTATTGAAATGTTTAAAAACAATGTTCCTCAAAGAAAGATAGGAATACATTTTCTTATTTAAACCCAAACATGGAACAGATATCTGCATTTTTGCTTTGAAAGAAATTTTTGATCTGTACAATAGACAAAATACAACCATTTTTATGTGTTTTATTGATGCCTCAAAGGCCTTTGACTATGTAAACCATGAAAAATTATTCTCTAAGCCAGGGATTCCCAAAGTGTGGTACGCGCACCCCCAGGGGTACGCGAGCTGCCACCAGGGGGTGCGCGAGAGGAAAAATGTAATGGCGATCTGTTTTTTTAAGTGGGATTTTTCCATACAATAAAAAAACATGAACAGTAAACATTTCCTTTGTAATCACTTTTATTTTAAATAAAAAACTATAATTTATTAGTTTTTGATAGAAACGTAGAAGAAGACAGCTGCAGTCTTCTTCTACACTGCTCTTCTTTCATGCACTGCAGCCGCCAACTCGTTTCATTCATTCCATATTATAAATATGCTTAACTGGCTGAAATCAGGGAAACTGTCAAGTAGGACGTCTTATGATAAAGTTGTCAGTCACGAAGGAGGAGAGGGACCAAGAGAGAGTGAGGATTTGGAGGCAACAAAGACGGAGAGAATAGAGAAAGAAAATGAGCGGGAGTCAGAAGATGCGCCGCAGGAAACCGAGGAGGAGGGAAGGAGATGGCAAAAAAGAGGTGATGAGGGTGAACACCAGACGGGGAAAAAAAAGAAAATATGATGACAATTATCTGAGTCTGGGCTTCACTTGGATCGGCGATACAGATTGCCCGAAGCCTCAGTGCGTGTTGTGCAGTGAAGTTCTAGCAAACAGCTGTCTGAAGCCGTCTTATCTCCGTCGTCATCTGCACACGAAACATGGCAATTTAAGCCAAAAGCCCCTTACATTTTTAAAGCAAAGTTGGAGGAGTTACAGAAACGCCAAAAAAAATGCAGTTTCATTCATGCGTTGGGTCTACGAAAGACGCATTACGGGCGTCATATCTGCTCAGTTACAGAGTGGGGAGAAAGGGGCTGCCGCACACAATTGCCGAAGACGTGTGTTTGCCAGCGTTTGAGACTATGCACTTTGTTACTTAATTTTGTTGTGGATCGTGTGTAGGCAAATTTTATTGTCGCACTTGAAAAGTTTCAGATTGATCCTCGTTTTTATTTAGCCTAGGCCTATTTTATCTATTTCGGAGCCTATTCTCTTTAATGTTGTGGATCGTTTGTAACTGCATGGCAATTTAATTCAAGGTACCGTCGTTCTAATTCCCATAACAGTTGTGTTGTGATGATGATGATGATGCTGGCTCCACGGTCATTTAATAGGCCTGGCCTATTGCTGCAATGTTTCTTTTACGCGGCTGAAAATAACCGTGCTTTCTGTTACTGAGCCTGTGTCTGTCACTCGTCCTCTTAAAAGTGGAAGCTTGTGCGTAGCTTTGTTGTATTATATTGAAATTTTGTTGATGTTATTGTCATGCGTGTTTTGTTTTTTTGCGCATGATTAAACATGAGTCTTTATATGGCGATAAAACAAATCTCTGTTGCGTTTTTTTTAAGTGGAGATTGGGGGTGCGCCAACCCTGTTGGGACATAGAAGGGGGTGCGCAGGAAAAAAGTTTGGGAACCGCTGCTCTAAGCTGTATAAGAAAGGTGCTCCAAAATGTCTTGTGAGAATTCTTGTTTTTTGGTATGGCCATCAGTTAATGTCTGTAAAATGGGGAAATTGCTTATCTCCATTATTTTGTGTGTCAAATGGAGTAAGACAGGGCAGCATCTTGTCTCCGTTTTTATTTAATGTTTATATGGACGAATTGTCAAGGTTTTTAAATGAATGTGGAACGGGCTGTAGGGTTGGCAACAGTACCATTAACCACCTAATGTACGCTGATGACCTCGTTATTTTTAGTCCGTATAGCGCAGGGCTACAAGAGCTGTTGCACGTGTGCTCTCAGTATGGAATAAATTTTGATATAAAATACAACTCAAAGAAAAGTAATATTATGATAGCATGGAGCAGGGAGGACTCCAAATTGACATTCCCTGATTTCTTCTTGTCAGGTAACAGACTTAAGGTCACTAATGAATGTAAATATTTGGGGCACTATGTGACTGCAGACTTGTCTGATGACAGAGACATTCACAGACAGTGTGGCATGCTTTATGGACAGGCTAACATGCTGATCCGCCGGTTTGGAATGTGCTCAATACCTGTAAAAATCAGACTCTTCAAGGCGTATTGCACTACCATGTATACTGCACACTTGTGGAGACGCTACAAAAAGAGTAGTATGCGAAAGCTAACCGTAGCATATAATGATGCCTTGCGGATGTTACTGAGGGTCCCACGCTGGAGTAGTGCAAGCCAAATGTTTGTGAACGTGGGTTTGCCAAATTGCCCTGCTGTACTACGAAATCTTATGTACAGGTGCATGTGCAGGCTTTCGAGCTCGGCGAACAGTATCATCACTGCATTGACCAATCCTGGACTAAGCTCGGTGCGATACTCCTCTGGTATTTGGACTCACTGGCTTATGAGCCTATCCAGGAGATAAATGTATTGTTCTTGTGTGTCTTCTTTTTCTCTTTTTTTTTAAGATATTAATTCTGTACTATGGACCATTATTGATGTGTCTGAAATAAATAAAATAATAATAATAATTATTTCACCTTCAACAGTGCATAACATAATTAAAAGATTCAAGGAATGTGGAGAATTTTCAGTGCGTAAAGGACAAGGGCGCAAGCCTAAGCTGAACAACCGTGATCTCCGATCCCTCAGGCAGCACTGCATCAAGAATCGTCATTCATCTATAAGTGATATCACCACATGGGCTCAGGACTACTTTGGCAAACCTTTGTCAAGTACCACAATACATAGTTACAGCCACAAATGGCAGTTAAAACTGTACTGTGCCAAAAGGAAGCCCTATGTTAACAGTGTCCAGAAGCGCCGTCGACTTCTCTGGGCTCGGAGGCATCTGGGATGGACCATCACACAGTGGAAACGTGTACTGTGGTCAGATGAATCAGTATTTCAGGTATTTTTTGGGAGAAATGGACGCTGTGTGCTCCGGACCAAAGAAGAAAAGGATCATCCAGACGGTTACCAGCAACAAGTCCAAAAGCCAGGGTCTGTCATGGTATGGGGTTGTGTCAGTGCCCTTGGCAAAGGTAACTTGCACTTCTGTGATGGCACCATTAATGCTGAAAAGTACATAGAGATTTTGGAGCACAATATGCTGCCTTCAAGAAGACATCTTTTCCAGGGACGTCCATGCATATTTCAACAAGATAATGCAAAACCACATTCTGCACACATTACAAAGTCCTGGCTGCGGAAGAAGAGGACACAGGTACTTGACTGGCCTGCCTGCAGTCCCGACCTGTCTCCAATAGAGAATGTGTGCAAAGACCCTGTACTGTTGCCCACCTTAAGACTTGTTTGCAGGAAGAATGGGACAAAATTACACCTGAAACACTTCATCACTTGGTGTCTTCAGTCCCTAAACGTCTTTTAAGTGTTGTGAAAAGGAATGGCAACTTCACAAAGTGATAAATGCTTTACCGTTCCAACTTTTTTTGAAATGTGTTGCAAGAACCAAAATAGGAATTTTGTTCTTTTGAAAAAAAAAAAACAATAAAAATCATGAGGAACACATTAAATGATGTGCTGTTGTATTGCCTGCAATGAAATACAAAAGTACATTTAGAAATCACTAATTTCTTTTTTTTATTTGTGTTTTCCATACTGTCCCAACAATATTTTGAATGCAGGATATTTACTTGCAACAGGGTATTTTTACAGTGTTGTATTAGTACTTTTACTTAAGTAAAGGATCTGCATACTTCCGCCACTGCTTCCTAGTTTATTTGAAGAGACTTTTTCTTCTTCTAATTTAGCTGTTGTGATGTGTGATTTGCTAAAATAAAGGAATATGTTTCCCTCACGTGGGCCGTAGCAAATGAACGCTCTCTTCATGTCACAGGGCCAGTCCTCCCAGTTTCCAGAGTTGCTGAAGTCTGCAGCCACACAAGTCTCGTTCCCGTATTTGTTATCGGGTTGCCCATTTTTCCAGAACCTGAATGAGGAGCTGCTCCCATCGGACCACTTCCACGAGTCTCGGAAAAGGCCGATCCACACCATTCCTATGCCTTGAGAATATCGTGGAAATATCGAATCATGTACCTTCCCGTTCTCTGTCAGGTTTCTCACACTGGCCAGGTCTGTGTGGTACGTTCTGCAGTAGCTCTGAGCCTGGGTCCACGTCAGGTAGCTGGTGATTGCGACAAAAGTCACATCTGACCCTGAAAATGGAGCATGGAGAAGTGTAGAGGCGGCGTAACATACAGCCCCCCATCCATCCACATCTGGGATTCATGCCTTCATGATCTCTAAAATAAATCCACTGAGATATAAGGAACCACATCAATAAACTAATGAACTGTTTTTCTTGACAGTCTACAAAACAACAGATGCAGACTTTATATTGTTTTTCTACATATGAGTATTTTCCCAGGTTAATTAAACACACACACACACACACACACACACACACACACACACACGTTCTGTTTATATTTGTCATGGTTGTGGTTTTCAGTTGTGGCTTTTCCTGTTTTATTTTGTCAATTCATTCCATGTGTTCCTGCCTGCCTGCCTCAGGACTTCCTTTGTTGTAAGCCGTAATATTTGATGTTCCATTGCCTCCTCGTCTCTGCGGTTTGGGTCCAAGCCTACAGCCTCCCTACATGTGACAATATTTGCAGTCCAAATTCAAAGTAAACTTTATTATCCCACAAGGGGGGAATCATGTGATCTTAGCTGTGTGCATATGAACGTGCATGTGTCCAATCTCTGTAATATATATATATATATATATATATATATATATATATATATATATATAATGTCCACCCCTGGTGGTGTTGACGAGATGCGTCGTCTTTTTCCACAGCGTTGCTGATGACACACTGAGCCACTTTACTGCTCTGATTCCTGCCGTCTAATTATTTGCCTGTCAGTCACCTGTAAAGCACTTTGACTGCTCACTAACCTGTGTGAAAGGTGCCGTACAAGTCAAGTTTGTCAGATTGATTGATACTACAGAGGCCCAAATACTGAAAACAAAGAGGAGCAGAGAATGCGAACTTCACTAGTTAATATTCTCACCTTTGACATCTTCGCAGATTACAAACATGGCTGAGTTACAACTGTAGAAGTTGTCCCATAGTCCAGTACCAAACATGGTTGCACAGTGGTTGTCATACTGTGGTCGTCCAGTCTGCCATTGTCTGACCTCCATCTCCCCGGGTTTGTAGAAACTTGTGTCTGACAGTGACCAGCCCCAGCTGCCCAGGACCTGGCCATCGTACAGCCCTATCCAGGCTTGCTGAAAGCAATATTAGATTGGTATATAAAGAATAGTTTTTGTCCAAGGCCATATTTTACATACACTTTTCATTTATAGTCTTCATACTATCAGTCTGATCCTCACTGACTTTTATTACAGGAGTTTACGATCGCCTTGCTTTGCTAAACTCTTAAAGGACGGCTTCACAATATTATGGGGCAGATCCCGTTTTAGTGACCAACCAATAGGAATAACAGGACAGCACAAATACCTTCTGAAAACACTGATTACAGCAGCAAAGAAAGCAATAGCTCGTAAATGGTTAGAGAGGGATCCACCCACAGTAGATAATTGGTTTGAAATTATTGAAACAGATTCATAAGATGGAAAGACTGACTCTCCTACTACGGCCTACTATACCGACCTTTTCAAGAAGCTGGTCTAAGGAATGAAAGAGGGAGGCTGTGTTGGCACAGTCCAACAACTCTTCCACTGCTGGTACACTTTGACATATTTTGCATGGCTACATGTTAACGGGAGTATTAGTGGAATATTCATTTTCATTAGCCATGTAAACAGCTTAGTCGGAATATCGTCTTTTTCGCAATAAGAGCAAAGAACAGAATATTATGTGCATGTAGGGACAATACTGTTTTGTTTTGCTTTGTATATGTAAAAACTATAAGTAAAATCTAAGTATGAGAAAAAGGACTGTTTTACAATTTTTTAAGTTGGTCTAAAACACAATATCCAGGTGCCCATACCATATGAACATTGAAACAGGTTTTGCTCTCTGTAATTATTAGTAGTTACTATGGACATTTTCGAATCAGCGGTCCTTAAAATCTTTGTCAAAAATACTTTAAGTGAAGTAGAGAGAGAAAAGTGCACTCACGTAGCTGTTTGTCGAGTAGAACATGTTGTTTAAAACTGCCATGTTGTTCAGGGTCTTCATGTCCTCCATGCTGTTCATAGTGGCCAGGTCGGTAAATTTCTCTCTGCAGTAACTCTGTGCCTGAGCAAATGTCTTCTGCTCATAAACAAAATGGTACTGACGTCCAGCGGGGGACGAGGCAGCACTCAGCCCTGTTGTGACGGACATGCATTTAATATCAACGCCTTTTTAAGACATTCTGCATCACTGTTATGCTGATGATGAACATGTTTTTATTACAGTTACACCTAACAGTGCCTGTGATCTGAAAACCTTTTGATTGTTGAAAACTGAACACTTTGAATGTAATTTCTTTCCTTGACTTTTGTTTTATCACGTCAGTTGTTTTGCCATGCTACGTACCTTTTACCTTCATAATGTTGTTTATCTGTATTGAGACAAATCTTAAACCATCTGACTTCATTGTAAAGTACTTCAGGTCAACTTCTGTTATTTTAAATGTGCATAAAGATGACTTGATTTAATGTAATATAATAATAATAACCAAAGTGGGTCATAATATTCTCTCTCTCTCTCTCTGCTCTTTAGCTGCAAGGATAAATCAATCTACTGTAATAAAAGACTTTACACATTTATGAAATAATAAACACTTGCCTGATGCAGCCATGATGAGAAGAACTTTGTCCATGTTGTTTGCTCTCGCTTCACTTCAGTGTGTGACTTCTGACTGGCGACGGCTGATATAGCTTATTGTTCATCATGAACAGTCAAAAATACCTCTCTGTTGTTTGGCTTAATGGAAATTGTCCACAGGAAACATTTATTTGCAAGGTAGGCAAATAATAGGCTTAACAGTGCCTCCGGGTGACCCTGCTGCCCTTGGGACTGTCATCAGCAGGGAGCCGGTGGGGGGGGGGGTGTGCGCAGTAAGGTGCTGGTGACTTTTCCTTGGGCGCTGGCTAAAGCCTCTTTGGGGGGTGTCAAAGAAATCATTATGCAGGAAAAAAAACCTACAGTGACATGTCCATGCGATTAATATGACTTCCTACATTTTACAATGACCGGAGTTCACATCCTCAGTCGCCTCAGTAAATCTGGGCTCAGCTTTAAGCAACAAAAGCACAAGCAAAAGTCAAGGTGAGCAGGTACATTTTCCTATTTATAAAGAAATACTTTTGTTGACATTTTCAATGCAGGACTTTGACTTGACTTTTACTTTAGTTTATTACATTACACAATTTTCAGGGACCATGAACAAAAAAAAAGTATCTCGTATGAAGAGAAGAGATGTATTGTGCCACATTTAGCAACTTGTTTTTCAAGGGCAGGATTTGAATACTACCTCCAACACTGATTTGATTTGATTTGATATACAAACACAGGATGATTTGAATGTTATATCACCTGAGTCCTGAGAGCGACTGCTGAAAGCAGCATGAACATCTACATGCCATTGTTGATGTACAACCCCGAATCAGAAAAGGTTGGCACGGTATGGAAAACACAAATAAAAAAATAAAGTAGTAAATAAATGTACTTTGAATTGTATTTCATTGCAGACAATACAACAGCACATCATTTAATGTGTTCCTCATGATTTTTATTATTTTTTTTTTTTTTTTCAAAAAAACAAAATTCCTATTTTGGTTCTTGCAACACATTTCAAAAAAAGTTGGAACAGTAAAGCATTTACCACTTTGTAATGTTGCCATTCCTTTTCACAACACTTAAAAGACGTTTAGGGACTGAAGACACCAAGTGATGAAGTGTTTCAGGTGTAATTTTGTCCCATTCTTGCTGCAAACAAGTCTTAAGGTGGGCAACAGTACGGGGTCTTCGTTGTCGCATTTTGTGCTTCAAAATGCGCCACACATTCTCTATTGGAGACAGGTCGGGACTGCAGGCAGGCCAGTCAAGTACCCGTATCCTCTTCCTCTGCAGCCAGGACTTTGTAATGTGTGCAGAATGTGGTTTTGCATTATCTTGTTGATGTGTCAGATCATTATGTTTTTGTCTCCTGTCTGTATTTCTAGTTTGTGAGTCTTCCCGGGTTGCTGTACCCTTTGCGTTTGTGTTCATCCCAGTCAGTTTGTGCTTGTCAGTCGGTGTACCTGTTTTTGGATTCTTCCCTGCGTTCTTCTTTGGTTCCTGTGAGTTTTTTGCTCTGCCTTTGTGGCTCCCTCTGTTTGAACCCTCCTTTTGTTATGATAAATCCTGAACTTGAACTCTCACCTGCCTGCCTGCTCTCTGCATTTGGGTCCTATTATCCTCTGCTCCACACAACACACCCAGTACATTTACAGGGTTCAAACTGACACAATGGCAGTGTTTGATTAATGTTGACCCAAATAGCTTTGATGGATGGATGGATGGATGGATGGATGGATGGATGGATGGATGGATGGATGGATGGATGGATGGATGGATGGATGGATGGATGGATGGATGGATGGATGGATGGATGGATGGATGGATGGATGGATGGATGGATGGATGGATGGATGGATGGATGGATGGATGGATGGATATTTTTGCAAATGTTTCTTAAAAATGAATTATCTCTGTCCACTGGAACACTATGGCTTTTCATTTAGAACAGTTTATTAAAACAATTATACTTATCAGATGGAATTAGAAATAAAGGCCTGCCTCTAATTAAGGCCTCCTTCAAATACAAGCCTGGTACCTTCTGCAGTTCAGGTAAATAAAGGCCCCGGCTTTTATTTGAGGAATTACGGTATTCACACAGTAATACTAGTACAGTAGTTCAGAATTATTGTTTGAGTACATAGTAATGAGTACTTTTTCTAATGTTCTCTTTATTTGAAAACAGCTGGACAATACTCTCTTCCATGGGACATTTACTGTAATCTTAAAATGTGTTGGTTAATGCACTTTCAATAAGGAGCAATATTGCCACAAGCATGAACTCAACTGCGCATTGATAGTAAACACAGGATCAATAAACTCTACATAGATTTGAATGTGTTTAATGTTCTGTTCACTACAGTTTTTTTGTTTTTCCTATTGGAAAGTTCTTTCCCCCACACATGTTATTTATGAATGTGACAATATTACATATATTATCTTTTTCCAGAACAATTTCCAAAACAGTTGAGGATCTGGGAATTTCCAATGTCACGCTTAATAGGAAAAAGACTTAAATCTGCCTATCATCAACACAAAAAGGTAAGGGTTTGACTTTTAACATTTCAGTATTTATTAATACCTGATTATCTTCAAACAGAAAATCCATCAATTACTATGTTAAGATGTTTTTGTTTTGTGCAGATAAAAATTCTGGAAAAATAGATTCTCTCCCCCCCCCCTCCAAAGAGCATGTGTCCGACGATCACATGGCTGCTCGAAGCTGAGGCTCTTCGCCCACCTCAGCATTTTAAGAACCAGGTCTGACCTGTTCTTTTTTATTCGACGTCAACCATTTCATTTGTACCACGGTGACTTAGTGGAATGCCTGCAGGAGCGAAAAAACAGGTCTCGCTGGCGTTAACCCGAGCACAAGACTCTGCTAACACGGCGACGTCTAGCAAGGATACTAATGCTAACGCGGACCACATGCAGGACGTTATAACCAAAGTCCTGGAAAAACAACAAAGTATGCTTCAATCAGCGGTCCGCATCGCAGTGAAGGAAGCGTTAGCAGAAATTGACACCTCGCTGCAACACATCAGAACGGCGCTTGAGAGGCAGGTGCGAGGCCTAGTGCAGCGACTAGAAGAGGCGCAGGGAGACAACAGACAGATGACAAAGGCGGTGAAAGCCTGCATTGCTGACCAGATGTGCCTGCAGCCACACATGAGCACTAACAGCCAGATGTGCAGGCAGCAGCACCTTTAGAGGAGACTCCAGAGGTAAATATTGTTATGGTCAATAATGACATTAATGTAATTAATCAAAGAATACTGTGTGTGTTAAAGGAACACGCCGACTTATTGGGACATTAGCTTATTCACCATAACCCCGACAGACAAGTCGATACATACCCTTCTCATCTCAGTGCGTGTCGTAACCGTTAGCTTAGCCTAGCACAGATCCTGGAGGTAACCGGCTCCGACTAGCCTACTGCTCCGAGTAAGTGACAAAATAACGGCAACATGTTCCTATTTACATGTTGTGATTTGTATAGTCACAGCGTGTAAAAATGTCAATTTAAGCACTGAAGCGCAGAACAGTCAATTTTGGGGCGCAAGGCGTCCTGTCGGCTGTTACTATAGCTACTATTGCAGTTCGGAGTGTACCCTACAACAACCCATAAAATCCCTTTGTTTTGTAAGCATCATAGGCTACTTCATCAAGGAACCGTTGCTGCAGACATGCTGCAACAATAGATTAATGCTTAAAATATGAATAATTTACAACCCCAAATCAGAAAAGGTTGTGACAGTATGAAAAACACAAATAAAAAAAGAAAGTAGTGATTTCTAAATGTACTTTGACTTGTATTTCATTGCAGACAATGTGAACACAAAATATTTCATGTTTTGTCTGGTCAACTTTTTGTATGTATAATTTGTAAATATACATCCTTTCCTGTCATTCAGACCTGCAACACATTCCAAAACAGGTTGGGACAGGAGCAATTAAGGGGTAGTAATCAGGTAAATTGGGCTCGGAGGCATCTGGGATGGACCATCACACCGTGGAAACGTGTACTGTGGTCAGATGAATCAGTATTTCAGGTATTTATTGGGAGAAATGGACGCCGTGCGCTCCGTACCAAAGAAGAAAAGGATCATCCAGACTGTTACCAGCAACAAGTCCAAAAGCCAGGGTCTGTCATGGTATGGGGTTGTGTCAGTGCCCTTGGCAAAGGTAACTTGCACTTCTGTGATGGCACCATTAATGCTGAAAAGTACATAGAGATTTTGGAGCACAATATGCTGCCTTCAAGAAGACATCTTTTCCAGGGACGTCCATGCATATTTCAACAAGATAATGCAAAACCACATTCTGCACACATTACAAAGTCTTGGCTGCGGAGGAAGAGGATACGGGTACTTGACTGGCCAGCCTGCAGTCCCGACCTGTCTCCAATAGAGAATGTGTGCTGCATTTTGAAGCGCAAAATGCGACGAAGACCCCGAACTGTTGCCCACCTTAAGACTTGTTTGCAGCAAGAATGGGACAAAATTACACCTGAAACACTTCACCACTTGGTGTCTTCAGTCCCTAAAGGTCTTTTAAGTGTTGTGAAAAGGAATGGCAACATCACAAAGTGGTAAATGCTTTACTGTTCCAACTTTTTTTTAAATGTGTTGCAAGAACCAAAATAGGAATTTTGTTTTTTTTGAAAAAAAAAAAAAAACAATAGAAATCATGAGGAACACATTAAATTATGTGCTGTTGTATTGTCTGCAATGAAATACAAGTCAAAGTACATTTAAAAATCACTACTTTCTTTTTTTATTTGTGTTTTCCATACTGTCCCAAGTTTTTCTGATTTGGGGTTGTATTTCAATAAACACTCTTCCAAAAATCGGCACAGAAAATAACGCAAGTTAGTAAATCAGTCTACATTGAAGGTGATTCAGATTTTGTGAAATGCTTTCATGTTTTGACCTTGAGGGCCACCGTAGGGGCACGTTCAATCTCAAAACGATCTACACTGTTTTGCTACGGTTTCCTGGTTGAACGGCATGTTTCCTCAGAACGGTGTGCAACAGGCTTTGAGATATGTTTTCTCTTGTTTGGTATGTGTGCGTGTCAGAGGTGTTACCCGATGGACACTAAAATGTATTTAAACGTGTGGTAAAATAACTAGGTAGTGTGCTTGCACACACAGCAGGGTCTTCAACGCGGCCCTGTTTTAGTTGAAATAAGCGGTTTGCTCGTTTTGTCGGGGCTGAACGTGGCCCAGGTGTACACCAGGACCCTGTGACATCACTGCTGGGTGTGGTTTAAGGTGCATGTGATGCTGACTGAGGTCAGAGGTGAATTTTTTTTTTTTTTTATCCTTTATTTAACCAGGAGAAGCCCATTGAGATTAAAAATCTCTTTTGCAAGGGAGACCTGGCCAAGATAGGCAGCTGAATTACATCACATCATTACATACATACAAAGACACAACAAAACATAAAAAATAAAGACAAATAAATGAATAGAAACAATTTGAAAGCCAATTATGCACTTACAAGGAAATCACAATTAAAAAAATTGACATGTGAGGGAGTTCAACTCAAAACACCTCATTCTTATCTTAAAAACACTCAAAGGAATCAATTTACTGAGTTTTAAATTATTCTGCAACAAATTCCATGTAAAGGGAGCAGAATAAACAAAGGTCTTTTTACCCAGCTCAGTATTTACATGTGGGACAGAAAGCAAGACAACAGCCTGAGAACGGAGAGAATAATGACCAGCACTTTTTTTCATAAGAAGTGAACATAAATAGGATGGAAGCACACCAAGAATAGCCTTATATATAAATGTGTACCAATGACAAAGCCTCCGTGTGGCCAGAGCAGGCCACCCTACACGAGAGTACAGCTCACAGTGGTGGGTGCGAGCTTTACAATTAGTAATAAATCTCAGTTAAACTTGACATTTAACTGCCAAGGCAGCACTCAAGGGACAGACTGCCTGATTTGAGCGTCTTCCACGCTCTTGCTCACAGAGTGGCTGACAGGTGATTGTCAAATAATCAATTTACTATTTTTATTTTAATCAAAACAGCACAATTAAGCCAAATGAACAGCAATAGTTGATGTATAAACTAGGTGTATATTATAGCCTATGTTTGCATCGCTCTGCATTTCATGTGTTTTTAATGTACCATCCTAAGTCTGTGTTAATGTAGTGTTTCTGTGTAAATTTAATATGCCAGGGTAACTAGTATGCCTTTTTTAACCTTCTTCATTTGCTACCAGGATAGCATAATGGGTAGCACGGGGATAGGGTAAACGTGTAGATGGGATGAAAACAGAGGCAATCTCTGCAGCAACCAAGGTGCTGCTGGGATTTGAACCCAGGATCTCCTGTTTACTAGACAGGCACTTTAACCAACTAAGCCACAGCACCACCATATGGACTTTCGTAATGTTGAGTCTTAATTTCTCTTTCACCCTGTATAAGCCGTATAATATACAGTACTGACTGATTGATAAATTCTTCCATTTACTGTGCTGAGGTTTGCACTGGTAAAGTCCACAAGAACAATGAGCAGGGAGTCTGGATGTTAGAATGTGAAACGTTCTCAAAAACCTCTTCTGAATTACTAATGGGTAAGAAATGAAGGATGTGTAGCTGCCCGAACAATATTACAGTAGTGTGTGTGTGTATATATAGGGAAATAATATAAACTAAAATAAAAATCAGAAGGGTGTGTAAAAGAAAAGAAATCTTCCTGAATATACCAAGCGTCTTCATATACCACTTCCATGCATGTTCAATAAGAAATAACACTTGTTTTTAATATCCATATTTATGATCCTGATGCTGAGGAGGTTTTTCTGCTGCGAGAGTCCTCCTCGTCTCCTCCGGCTCTAAGGCGGAAGGAATAACCAGACTAGTTCCTTTTCTTAAGTCTCTCTCTCTCTCTCTCTCTCTCTCTCTCTCTCTCTCTCAAAATGTTGGACATTTACTTCATAAAATCTCAAAACTGATAAAGTAAACATGTTTGATTTTCAGTATGTGTGTAGTCAGAGATGTCCTCCACTCACATATCATTCATTGTGTGGAATTATGGAGCATTGTCTTTTATGAGCACCTCAAGTTACAGATCTGAAGTCATGTCACGGTAGAGGTGTGGCACATTTACTCTGGAAAGTCTCTGTAAATATGGGTGGTATTTTGCTGCCTGAACAAACAGCGACTGGGAGCATTTTTCAGGGGAGGACAGTCCCGTTAGATCAGAAGGAGACTGTAGCATCAAGCTGATGTGGGTTGGTGTTCAGAGTCTGACTCTTGGGTTGTGTAGCTGTTCTGACTGTGACACAACGTTGACCTCACTGCTTTATGGACGATCTGATTGGCTGGTCTCCATCTAGATGAATGTAAAACTAACAACCAGAATATTGACAGATTCATGCAAAACTATGAAATATAAAATATAATATAATAATTATAGTTTTGGTTAGAACGCCAACTGACAGAAGTTTTTCCCTGCTCATCTTCCAGTCAAGAGGGGTTAATCATCCAGGGAATGTCCCAGCAGAGGACAATGTCCCAGCAGAGGACAACGTGAGGACAATGTCCCAGCAGAGGACAACGTGAAGACAATGTCCCAGCAGAGGACAATGTGAGGACGTCTCAGCTGATGCTGATGCAGCTAACTGATGATGAAATGCAAGTCAGTCAGAACAAAGGCCAGAGCAGACAAAGCAGGAGATGTGATGGACACGACGCGAAGAAAGGGAACTGAAGCCAGCTCAGTTCTGATCGCTGCTCCCTGTCAGCTGGGAGAAGACAACGTGCTGTCGTTTGTTTCAGCCACTAGATGGAGGCAGAACTTCACTGATGGACTAACAGGATGCAGAGTGAAAACCAGACACACAACTGAGAAAGATTTCTGAGTGAAGATCATAAACCTGATGTTTAAAGAGATACTGTTTGGTCATTTTTCACATCCTTGAAGTCGCTTGTTTTTTTGTACAGCCTGTGTTGTCATCGTTACTTTAGAAAAATAATAAAAAAGAGAAACAAATTCTGCTGAATGCAGCGAGGCTTTTTCAGGCTGGAGGACGTTTGGGCTCTGGACCATATTTTTACATTTAGTCTTTGAAATGTTTTTTTTGTGGTGACAGAAATCTCCAGTGGAGAGAAAAGGAACAGTAACGGGCCATTCTCCCTCTCACTGATGCCTGATGTATGCTTCTGTGTTAATAATAGGCTAATAATAATATACATGTTATTTATATTGCGCTTTACATGGCACTCAAAGACACTTTACAGCAAATACATTTAGCACATTAAAAACGGTTGAATCTACGTTGAATCTGCCCTCTGAATGACACTACCCCATGGATGTATTAGTTGTTACCTAGTAACAACATCCACCAAAGATATGACCAGTCAGTGTGTTTAGGCAGTAGCACGTGTGTTGTGTACGGTCACGTGAGTATCAGTGTAGCGGGTTTCAGAGCATGCAGACAACAGAGGTTGTAAGTATATTTATTCAACTTAATCACTAGTTATCATAGCCTATTACAGCCATCTTGAATGTCGTTGTTTACAGGGCAAATGCAATAGGAATTTGTATATATTTTTGTTATCTCATTTTTGAAAGATATTGTTGTTTTAAAAAGAAAATTGCGCATTTATTGTGTTTTGTTTATGTATTTCTTGTTAAGCTCGTTTTACTTTGTATGTTCAAGTTGATTAACACACATTTCACAATTTTAAGTCTCTGTATTTTCCTTGATAATCAAATCCACGGAGCCGTTGAGGAAAATAAAGGTCCAGGAGGATCTTTAATGGAGACTGTCCTCATCACCAGCGGGAGGCAGCAATGCAGTAACTGCCTAGTCTGCCGGAAATGGACAGAAGAAGAAGAACACTGCCGGAATTCTACAACCAGAAGAAGACGACTACCGTTCATATGTTACCGACCTAAACACCAGAGCAGTCAGCAAAGAAAAGCCGTTAGCCGGATCCAAATAACGGCAGAAAACCCCGAAGAGGTTGCTCATCAGAGATGGACCGACACCGGGAACAGCTCGAGGTGGTTTTAAAACCGGAGACGAAGCTGCGAAGAGAAGGTTTGTTATCGTTTTACTGTTCCGCTAATGATGCTAAGCTAACGTTAGCTAAACCATTCGCAGCCCGTAGCCGGAGCTAGCTCCTGAAGCTAATGTGTTTTATAAGAGGATCCATTAAGAGTTTAAGTACTTATCGTCTCATGGCCCTTATTTGATAGCTTCTCGACTCCTCGGTCCTCGGCTGAACCGGGGTACGCCCGTAGCCCTTAAATTGCATCCCCGACTCCTCCACTTGCCTCCCTCGTCGTGGGAGGGACTAAGACGCGAGGAAGGGAGACAAGTGGAGGAGTCAATTTAAGCAACATGAGAAGCAACTTATGTGTTTTGTGAGTGTATTAGTGAAAGAAGGAGCTGTGAATGGTTTAGTTTCCTCCTGTTACAGGACTTACTTAACAACCACAACAACAACAACAACAACAACAACAACCACCAAACAGTCACTTAACAGAGACGTGCTCCAACTATACTTGGAAAAGTAAGGTTTTTACTTTTGGTGTTTTTCATGATTAATTCATCACAGGGCTGGAGTGGTACTCATTGTTACCCCCCCCCCCCCCCCATAGACCGACTGACTATAACACTATTAACTATTAACACTTCATTCTCTGCGTTCTGATGACTTTGTATGCAAATTTGTGCCTTTTTTATTGAAATAATGAATGGTGGAAATGTCTTCTGTAAAGGAAAACATTCAGGCACCAGGTGACAATTCAGTATGAAAAAAAATAATAATAATATGGATTACATTGCAGTAAGGCTCTCAGTAGGGCTGATGTTCCAGGTCGGTTGGTTGATTAGTTGGTCAACATGCTCTCATACAACCAAATTCTCATTGGTCAGACAATTGCTGCTGTAACTATCATAAGGCTGCCTGTCCACCGAAGCATTTCTTTTCCCAGGTGAAAACGCCAGGCAGGCGCTCTTCCTCTTTTTGCAGCTGAGACGCCTTTGATGAGTCTGGTTGGTATGATACGGATTATCAGCGGAAGTAAAAATGACAGCGGCTATACATCCGTGGTCGGTGGTCAGCATTAGAGATGCACCGATCGACCGGAATTGGCCGTTTTTTCACGTCATCGGCCAAGACCGGCGACCTGCCGGTCATTCTGACATATGCCGATGTTATGCCTGTCAAATGCACGCGGGCGCTGCATGATTAACATCGCGCAACATCAGCATCACACGTGCACATGCAGTGTTTCCGCTACATGCATGTAGCAGCGGCGCACTGACGCTCAATCAGCTGTTCCCTCAGCGTTTAGTTTTGTTGCTGTGTGTAAAATGAGCGGTGACCTTAAATCTTCCGTTTCAGGTAACGGCACCCCAGGGTACCGTCTATTTGCTGGACTGTTCCGAGGTAACCGTCGGTAGCTAACGTTAGCAGATAAGCCCGTTGACAGCAACGGTAGTGTTCATATTTATGCACAATGACACTTAAAGCAAACTAGCTTAAAAAAAGGAACTACACGCTGTTTTCAGGAAACGTTACTGTTGACGTTCAGACAGGCGTGTGTGTGTTTTGAGAAATATCTTTATAAAAAAAAAAAAACAATAGATATAGGTTTTTATTGATCCCAAAAAATGGGAAATTACGGTGTTGCAGCAGCAAAATATCAGACACACAGCACACCTACAGAATATACATTACATATCTTTTAGGGCTGCAGCTATCGATTCTTTTTGTAATCGATTAATCTAGCACTTTATCGATCGATTAATCTGATTTTTTTTTTTTTTTTTAACAACCAAAACAAATAATGCATAACAAAAATTATGTGGCTGTAAAATGATCAAGCATTTGGCTTTTATTTCTCAAAAAAACTTTATTTGTTATTCCAACTCCAACATTTGGCTCCAAAACTAAGCCCATTTATTGCAATTTACCCATTTAGTGTTTATAAGTGCCAGTCCCAACAATTGTATAACAATACAATTAAGTCAACTTACTGTATACCATGTAAAACTATGAATACAAACTTAAATAGTAAACGCCATTTGGCCTTAGTTTTGTATTCTTAACATTACAAAAAAAGGATTGCACCTTCTGCAAATGACCCACCTGAGAACAAAAATGAATATAAAATATCAAGCCAAACAGGTACACAATGTATACAATTCATAAAAAAAATAAATGTAAATAAAACAATTATAAATAAGAATCAGACTTTTTCAGCTGTAATCTCAAAACAAACATCAAAATGTACCTAGATGAGGTAGAGAGAGTAAGTGTGTGTGTGTGTGTAAGAGAGAGAAAGATTTCAGATTCAGCTTATAGTTGCAATGGAGAAACGTCTTAACATATCCACATGCTCAGCACTTAGGCTTGCCCTACGTTTTGAGGCAATGTTCCCAGCAGCAGAGAACAAGCGCTCTGAGGGTGCTGATGTTGCTGGGATCCCCGAGAAAGACTTTGCCAGCTGTGCCAAGGTTGGACATCTTGCTTGATTTATTCTCCACCATGGCAGTGGACCTCCCTCTGTACCGCTCTGCTAATCTGCTCATCCTCTCCTTCATCCTTCATCCTCTGATGATGATCCCAGAATACTTTTCTGATGTGATCTGCCTGTAGTGTGTGTAGCTGATGTGGTGGCAGTGGCTTCCTCTACCCTTACATGTGTCTGTTTTTTGAGTCCTTTTTTGGCAGCTAGTGCCATTGACTGAATACTAGTTTGGACCTCCTCAGCAGGCAAGAACTTTAGTTTTCTAAGAATCTCTAAGAATTCTTGCTGCTGCCACCACAACTGCCTTTTACCTTTTCAAGTGGAATCTCAAATTTGGCAGTTGTCTCCTCTAGCCAGTCTGCAATGTTGGCTGCAGTGTGTCTCTCTTCTAGGGGCATTGTGGTTAGGGAGAGGGACTTCATCTCCCAATCTTCCCCTAAGAAGTGGCATGTCACCCCCAGGTAGGCCTCTGTTGCCACACTGGTCCAAATGTCTGTTGTCAGGGCAACACACTCTGCTTGCTTAAGGACAGCTTTCAATTTCTCTGTGATGTCTGTGTGCTTCTTCTCCATCAGTTGTGTGAAATATGTTCTTGATGGCAGGATGTATTTAGGATTGAAAGTTGAGATCATGTCTCTAAATCACTTGTCCTCCACCATGGACAGTGGCCTCATATCGGTCACGAGCATGTCCAAAATGCTCCCTGTAAAAAATGTCAGCCTCTTGAACAGTGCATGATTGAGCTGGGCGAACAAAGCTGTCCATACTTTGTTGTGAAGTGCTGAGAGGGGGAAAGAAAGAGGAAAAGCAATTTAATTTATTATTAATATGCACAAGTTTCATGCTGTAATCTAGCCCTGACGTTAAGTAAATATCTGTTTTATGTAGATTTCTACACCTGCAGCATTTACCATTAGGCTACTAACAAATGATATATCATTTCTGGGGTGAACCTATTTGCTATGGTAACCTAGTTGTGTGTGTGTGTGTGTGTGTGTGTGTGTGTGTGTGTGTGTGTGCGCCGTGCGTGAGGAAGAGTGAGACGAGGGTGCATGCGTGTGGGTGCGCCAGACAGAGTTACGACACGCACGGAGATGAGAAGGGTATGTGTGGACTTGTCTAACTCTGGGGGATACGGTGAATAAGCTAAAGTCCCAGTAAGTCAGTGTGTACCTTTTTAACATGCACCGTTCACTAAAATAGAAAATTGCGTTGCCTGTATCTTTTCTGAGCAACCTTCCATAGTGATTCATCAGCTTACTTTAAGTAAAAGCGTCAGTAAAAATGTATTTCACATTATTATTATTATTATTATTATTATTATTATTATTATTATTATTATTATTATTATTATTATTATGGTTAAACTTTGCAATTGATCAGCTGTCCACATGCATTCCGAACTGCGTGTGTTGATCCGTAGCGACCACAGATCTATCAGAGCTATGGTTCCGTTACAGCACTGGTTCAGGGGAACAAGACGGGATTTAAACGCTATTTTAAAGAAAAATTAAATGATAAAATATGACTGGAATAATAAGTCTTTGATTCAATCGAAAGTACCTTTTTTTCCGGTACTTTCTATCTGTAATAGGGATGCAGCGGTTAACCGATTTCACCATTAACCGCATTTTAAAACTTCACAGAGTGTTAACTGACTGCACGTTATGTGTAGCCGTGTGTGCAGTTCTTATTAAATCACTTAGACAACATATTGCTCGCGTTTGCTCACACATTCAGTACATCAGACTCCGGTCTGGTCACCGTGAGCATTGTCTGTCAGAGTGATGTACAACGGCTCCCCTCGGTGGGATACTGCTGCAATTTTTTAATGTTACATAAAGTTGGCAAACGACAGTAAAACACAGAGCAGAGCCAGTCCCTGACCTCAGGGCAGCTGCAACGGGGAATTCAACCCAAGTTGGTAAGCTTGCTGCCGACATTAAGTGTTTATTAGCTTGTTAACGTTACCAGTTAGCTAACGTTAGCCTGTTTAATGTTAACAGTAATGTTAGTTAACAGCTAACGAGTCAGCACCCGCCGACGTTTGCATTTACAGTGAGCGAGCCGATTTGCCTCGTGATGTTACATTATGAGGCAAAACTCCGCAACCGCTCAAACATGTCGCTAACGCTACCACTTAACGTTGCCTCCTTACTTCTCTTCATCCCCTATAGGACATAAGGTTGCAAAGAGATCTCTCCATCGCATTTATTCCTTGGCAACATGCCGTGCATCTCCCTGTGACAGCTGCATCTTGTCCAGCAGCTCCTCCAACTTTTAGAAACACAGGCTAGCAGGGCAGTTTTTTAGCTTTTCAGACTGATCTCAATAAGTGGCGTATGTATAACACGCCAATTCGTATGCCATTTCGGCGTGTTATCAAGACGCATAATCGCTTTTTAGTGTGTTTTATCAAAACCGTTTGGCCTCCATTGACTTGCATTACCTTGCGATTGTGTGTCAATTTACGCCGTGGCAATTAGTATGTAAGCCCGAAAATCCGCATTGGGAGGTTGGTTGGGGTGGTGGTGGATGGGTCAAACGACACAGGACTTTCACCCAGGAGACCGGGGGTCGTGTCCCGCGAGTCACGTTTCTTATACCCAACTGTTGCTTTCTTCTTTTATATTCTTCTTTTTATATATATATATATATATATATATATATATAATTAAATAAATAAATAAATTAAATAATATATGGACATTATATTAAGGCTTGTTATGCACTTTAGTTAATTTGTTCAGTTTTGAATAAGGGTGGTCCGATCAGGATTTTTGGGACCGATCACCGATTGCTGGAAGACGTATCGGCCGATACCGATCACTTTTATGAACTGAAAATTACGCCATTAGATAAGTCACACATGTTTAGAGAATGTATCAGTAACTGTTTGGCTTTCTGTCCTAGCTCAAAATCTAAAAAATGTGCTTTCAATCACTGCACATTTCTTCAGCACACACAGCCACACACAGTCAGTCACACACACACACACACACCGACACACACACACGGGGAAACAGCTGTTTGAGCGGCGCCGGAGCTGCTAGCTACACGACTCCGCTCTGCCTTAGCGTTAGCTAACTTTGAAAACTCCTCACACTCCTTTCTGTGACTAACCTTCAAATGTCTGATGAGGTTGGTGCTGTTGAAATGTCTGTGGAGCTTTCCGCCTCTGTGTATTTCCTCGGTACACACGTTGCTAATCGCTAATGTATTGTCTTTCTCCCAGATAGCAATGAGTCGGCGGAACTCCAGCAGTGCTCCAAAGGCAGTAGAAGCGCCAGAATGGTGTAATCACAAACACGTTTGCCGGAGCACCACCGGTGGCAGCCGCTTTTTAAAAGCAGTAGCCATCTTCCTAGCGTCTTCGTTCCGCGGCCGGCCGCGGGCCAACTGCTGTTCTGCCGCCGTTCAGACACCTTGTAGAACTGCCAGACCGCTGAATGTAGGGACGCCGCCATTTTGAAAATGTTCTCAGGAGTAGTGCGCTCTTAATACATCCGTGGTAGTGCGTCATCTGATCGGCCTATCGGCCTTTATGGAGACCACCGATCAAACTATTTAAAGCCATTATCGGCCGATACCGATCGGTGGCCGATCGATCGGAGCACCCTTAGTTTTGAATATGTATAATAATATAATTGTTATTTGTGAATTGTGTTAGGCGCCATAAACTCTGTGCTTTCATTGTTTTGTCAGAACCACAGGTTCACTGATTTAGTCTAAAGTAAATATGTGCCCTGTGCATTGCTGTGCCTTCAACCTAACATAATAAAATGCAGTGAACTAAAACTGTCAAAAAATGTCAGCAGCGAGGGGAGTTGTGCTCAGTAATGTATGATAGACTTTAGGGACCTGTGGTAAATCACATGTCATTATGAACCTGTGTCCGGAAGAATGAATGAAATTGGCTAATTAGCAAATTATTGTTAAGATTCATATTAATGGTTGGTTGTGTTTCAGCTTTACCTTCAGATGTCCAGAAAGTGATTGTTGGTGAAGAACATCAGCAGGAGTGGAGCTCCAGTCAGGACCAGGAGGACACAAAGCCCCCACACATTAAAGAGGAACAGGAGGAACTCTCGATCAGTCAGGAGGGAGAGCAGCTTCAGGAGCTGGAGGAGGCTAATATCACCAAGTTCCAATTCACTCTGGTCCCTGTGAAGACTGAAGATGATGAAGAGAAACCTCAGTTCTCACAGCTTAATCAAATACAAAGTGTAGAGATGAAAACAGTAGCTGATGGAGAGGACTGTGGAGGACCAGAATCAGCCAGTGACAGTTCACATTCAGAACCCGATGATGACAAGAATGGAGACGCTTCTGAAGCTGAGACTGATGACAGTGCTGATTGGAAGGAGACCAGAGAACCTCAGTCAGGTTTAAACTCTCTGAATAATGATGAAGCCCTAGTTGGTGATTCAATATGTGGTACTGGTGAGAAACCATTTAGCTGCTCAGTCTGTAAGAAAGCTTTTACAGACCGTGCACATTTACAAAGACACATGAGAATCCACACAGGAAAGAGACCATTTAGCTGCTCGGTCTGTAAGAAAGCTTTTACAATGAGTGAAAATCTACAGGCTCACATGAGAATCCACACAGGAGAGAGACCATTTAGTTGTTCAGTCTGTAATAAAGCCTTTATCCAGAGTGGACATTTACAGAAACACATGAGAATCCACACAGGAGAGAAGCCATTTAGCTGCTCAGTCTGTAAGAACGCTTTTACAGACCGTGCACATTTACAAAGACACATGAGAATCCACACAGGAAATAGGCCATTTAGCTGCTCAGTCTGTAAGAAAGC
Source organism: Gymnocephalus cernua (assembly GCA_023631565.1). Taxonomy (NCBI): domain Eukaryota; kingdom Metazoa; phylum Chordata; class Actinopteri; order Perciformes; family Percidae; genus Gymnocephalus; species Gymnocephalus cernua. Next base: position 8,555,813 of record CM042448.1, on the reverse strand, counting down.
TTTTACAATGAGGGAAAATTTACACGCACACATGAGAATCCACACTGGAGAGAAACCGTTTAGCTGCTCGGTGTGTAAGAAAGCTTTTACAGAGAGAGGACATTTAAAGGCACACATGAGAACCCACACTGGAGAGAAACCATTTAGCTGCCCCTTCTGTAATAAAACTTTTACAATGAGTGGACATTTACAGCAACACATGAGAATCCACACAGGAGAGAGACCATTTAGCTGCTCAGTCTGTAAGAAAGCTTTTACGGTGAGTAGAACTTTACATAGACACATGACAACCCACAGAAGAGAAACCATTGGAGATCTAGTGTTTCAGGAGAGCAGAGAACCTCAGTCAGATTTAAACACTGACAATGAATGAAGTCTCTAAACATGGTGTACAATGTAATACTCTGGGTCCTTAAAAGTGTTGGAATTTAGGCTTTTAAATGTCTTAAATATGATTTTGATAGGTGTTAAGAATGTATTGGATTATGAAGTTAATGTGTCTCTTGGTATCCCATACACTGGACTTCTTAGGAAATGAAAGAGCCAATCCATACAACCCCAGCTCTAGGGCTGAATAATTAATCAAATTGTAATCACGATTTTGGCTTCCCACGATCAAATATGTGTGATCGATATTTAAAATGCGTCATTCAGTTCATAGAATATAGAATATACATAGTTCAAGTTTTATTTTCTATTTTTCTCAAGCCAATCTAGCGCTCCACCACTGTCTGATCACGTGCCTCCATGAGCCAATCAGAGTTGTTCCCTGCACCGCGCAGCTTAGTTCAGATGTAGACACAGTCACAGAGGACAGAGTAACGTGAGGAAAAATTCCACAACAGATAGCGGAGACCGGAGACCGTCTCCTTGGTAACACGGCTAAAAAAAAAAATGGGGGCAAAGTTTATCAAACTTGGGGCATGTAGATACAGCTTTAGTTGAGAAAGGAGTTACGGTGTAATTCCAGCAAAAATTGACCAAAAGGTGTTTTTCTGCATTAAAACACGTCAAATAAGCCGTGGAGACAGTATTTTTCGTCGATCAACCACTACATAGCTTGGCCCAGCATATGCTACAGCCCCAAATCGCAAACAGTGGACGAGATAGTGGCCGTAAGCCAAACGCATTTTTTAAACCAGTAATATTGTTCAAAACAGCACCAAACCTTGTCAGTAACTTGCTCAGGGTCCCTACACATAAAACGAAGCACCAACAACCTAGTTAGCGAACCCGGAGTTTATCACAGAAGACTGTTAAGAAAACTTACCAAACTGTCTCAGCAGCCATATCCTCAGCACCGAAATGTCACGCGAGATCTCGCACGTCTATCGCCGGAAGGGACTACAGACAGTCGGGTGTTCAGCCCATCAAAATCAAAAAAGTCGCTGGTCTGATTTAGACTCCGCCATTTCAGTTCCTAATGTGAGGATTCTTGCCTTGGCCTTGTCTACTCCGAGCAAACACCTGACTGCCATCAATGGCGACTCGTTAAGAATACGCTCTCAAATTGTACCAAAATAGTTCACCGAAAGTCTTCATTTCAGATCGACAAAGGTCAGTTTAAAAGATTTTCGTCAGATTTTGAGAGACTCTAGTCACGCTCATTTCGGCTCCCTGTTTCCGGGTTAGCACTCCACCAATCAGATTGGTCATTTGAGCCCGATTTGCCGGCAGTGCCCACCCTCCCGACTATGCCCTACAAATCGGCAAAAATGAAGGCCGATGGCCCCTTTAACGGATGACGGACACACGGAACACACCGCACGGACTTGAGTCACTGACCTTGCCAGACTTTACCACGGCCGATTTTCGGCATGGTCTGTAGTGGGCTTAACGTGTTATAAGTGTTTACTAGCGTGACATGCAGCGATCTTTCTGTTGCCTCTAACGTCTGTTTTGGAGTATCAGAGCGCAACGCAGATATTTAAGTGGCACCGTAACGAGGCACCGAAATCCGCGTTGCTATTTCGTCCGGTAGATACCAGGCACTGGTGCGCCGTTAACATGAACATGCGGCGTTAACGTGAACAGAAAATTGCGTTTGCCTGTATCCTTTCACGGCCAACGCGCATGTGTGGAAAGCGGTCGCACAACAGCTGAAATGGCATTACTCCTTTGTAGTATCCTAGCAGGAATGTAGCACAATATGGATGTAAAGGCAGTTATAATTAGCCTATGTGAAAGCATATTGGTGCAATGTTTGTTTAGTCAAGTTGTTTCAGTTAGTCAAGTGGTTGTATGAAAATAACTATACAAATATAAAGGCTACAGTGGGCCTATTTTATTGAGAATGTGGAGATGTCGTCACGGCACAGCGCCCCGCCCCCTTCCGCCATTTTTAGGTGCCCATGTTCGTGGTTTGTGTTTTTCTATAGTCTAGATTCAAGATATTTAACTATTTTAGAATGTCTGGAACACACTGCTGTGTAAAAAAAAAAACTGATTCAGTTCCTCACACGATTGTTGTGGAAACCGTAGTAACCACGTGTCAGTTTTTTTTCGTATAGTGCAAATTTTGACATGTCAAATTAGTTTACGTGACTAACATGTCCTTCATCTAACACATTTACATGACAGGGGGGTGACGCAGTGTAAAATATATAAGATGCCATACATCTTTAAGGTGCTTTAGAATGAACAGTGCATTAATGTAACTATCAGCACAAGTATCTTCTGTGTTTTGGGGCTTGTAGATGACCAAGTCTTGCACCCAGCCGCAGCAGAAAGTCTCGTAGCTTTCCAAGGATTTCATGCTTTTGAATTCTTGCATAGTGTAATAATTGATGCCAAAAACCAAGTAATTAATAATCTCCACGTAGGTTAGAGTCCGGATCGGGCCGAATTTTTCTATCCGAACCCAGACACCGTTAAAATCTCATTTCTTTCTCGTACTAATGACACATGTAGGCTACGTTTGTTTGTGTGGAAAGCCCGCTTTTATTAAACAACTGTATGAAAGCATTCGGAAATGTCAACAGATGTCATCAGCACACACGAGGCAACAAGCGCACGTAAATAAGCTGTTCAAATGTTCAACGTGTTAACAACAAGCGCACGTTAATAAGCTGTTCAAATGTTAACCTTTCCTGCTTGCTTCGTTTGTGGTAAAGGTGGTAAAGAGTCCAGGTCTCTGTTCCGTTGTGCTGCCGGCAGCTCGTATGGGTCGACGTGGTTGATATCAGCCAGCTTCTCTAAATACCTCTGCTTGGCGCTGGTAGTAAGTTTCTCCCTGTAAGGTCCCTTTTCTTTTGCTGCCTTTTTCTCCATTTCCTCTTAATTTTCTTAAGTTTAAGCCCCGTGATAGTGTAGGCACCCAAAAAATGGCCGACGGGCTCAGACCCCTCCCAAATCGTGACGTATGTCCTCATTCTCAATACACACTTAGACACACAGAAACACACTATCTATTATTAATGCGTGGATTGGCTCTTTATGCAAATAAAGTTTAAGTTCAAGTTTAAAATCCCCCACCTTCCACCCACCTAAATGAATAATTTTCTCAGATTTAGAGACCTGCATGGTCATTTCCCTGTCACTGTAGGTTCCGTTGCTTTTTAAAGAACGTATTGTTTTGATGTAGCCTATGAGTGTTTCCTATAATGATTTACCTCTCTTTAATTAGAGAGCCTGCTTGAAAACATTTCCACGCACGCAGACATGTCGCTGCAGCTGAGATCGTCGGACGTTTAAGCAGCAAATCCAGCAAAGTTATGAACTTGACAGCGACAAACCGAACCAGACCTTTTTAGTTCTGAAATTAAATGAAGTTGCCGCTGTTTCTCGAGCGTCTCTCAGACACACTTTCAAGCAAAGTTTTTATGTCCGACAGCAGCTCTATGTTCACATTTTAGAGAACGTTAATATTTTCCTCGTCAATTGTGCATTATTTCACCCACACGCTATTAATCAGTGTTAATTTGTATGATCCCGACCAGCCTGATCCATGACGTCGAACTAACTACGGGCCCTCGGATATTACTCGATTATCTCACTCTCTCCTCTTTTCTCTGTCTCTCTCTCTCCTCCTCTCACTCTGTCATGCCTCTTTGTTTACATGATGCCACGGGTAAAAAGACTTCCGCAGAGGATACTCGATTTTAACTCCTCCCAAGGAGCCTCCTCGATCCTCGCTCCTCCTCACAAGTCCGAGGACCGAGGAGGTAGAAATTTGGAAAATGAGAGGCCCTTTAAGTTGCATTTTCTAGAATGTTTATTACAGTTCTAGAATTTTAAGTTGTAGTGTAAGAATGTCAGGTTGAGGTTCTAGAATTTTAAGACACGGTTCAAGACTGTAACTTTAACATTCTAGAATGTTCAGTTACAGTTTGAGAATGTTAACTGAAATGGTTGGTGAATAAACCAGGTGTGTATAGCCAATGCATTGCTCTGATTTCATGTGTTTTTATGTACCATCTTAAATCTGTGTTAACGTAGTGTTTCTGTGTAAATTAATATTCCAGGGTAAACAGTCCTTTGTGTTAACTTTTTCATTTGCTACTTGTAGAATACTGTGCTTGGGGTAAGAGGTCATCTCTGCAACAACAAGGTGCTGCTGGGATTTGAACTCAGGATCTCCTGTTTATTAGACATGCACTTTAACCAACTAAGCCGCAGTACCTCCTTGAGTACTTCTGTAATATTAAAGGTTCAATTCTCTTTCACCTTGTATGAGCTGTTTAATATTCTGACTGATTGATAAATTCTAAAATGTACTATAACTGAGATTTTGCTGTGGTTTGCACTGTTATGCTGCGTTCCAGACACAATTTTTAGCCCGTAAGTTACGACTTCAAGTCACGACTCACGACTTGGTAGCATTCCAGGAAAGTCACGAGCTGGCTAGCTTAACATTGTGCAGTTGGCAGGGTTCAGGTTAGGCTACCTAACGTTAACGTTAGCTAGCGGCTACCTAATGTTGATGTTAGCTAGCACTAGCTAATACTAGTGATTTCTAGTCAGCAACATATTTTGGGCTTCATTTAATAAACATAACCTGTAGTAGTACACAATCATATGTGTATTGTTTTGATTACAATGTGCGGAATTACTTTACGTTGCCAGTTTATGTCTATTTATTTCTATTTCTCACCGTTAATCACCATCGTCTGTACAGCATCAACAGGGGTCGCCATTGTTGTTTATGTGTGTGTGACGTCAAAAACTGTAACTGGGAGTACAAGATCTGGTACGAGTTCACGGGTAGTAAGTTACGGGTTGGACTGCCGTTCCAGGGCACTTTCATGGGTAGAAGGTTGTGAAAACACGGGTTACGGGTTGCCTGGAAGGCAGCATTAAAGTCCCCATGAGCAATGACAAGTCTGGATATTCCTCTCAGAACAGTATTGCAAGAACGAGGCGGATGGCAAAGTCTTGTCTCCGATCTGACGCTGAGTTGCAGGAGAAACCAGGTGTAATAATCAGAGGCTGATTGCTGACGACGTGCAGCTGGACTCCTGACTGCCGCACACCTGGCTCCCCTCCTGCAGTCAGACGCCAGCACAGCTACACAGAAGCTGCATCTCACTTCCTTTAAATAGCAACCCCCGGTTCCTCCACTTTCCGTCTTTCCTCGTGTCTTAGGCCGCGCCCACCAAGGAAGCACGGGAGAGACGCGAAAGAGGAGGGAGGAATTGTGTTTTAGAGGGATGAGAAGTCCTCCCCTTTGATGCGTCACATGAATTAGTCGGCAACGGTTTTCAGCTGCACGGCTTCCGGGGAAGGCTGCTCTCGCTCCTTGGTGATCCCTCCTCGATCCTCCATGCATGCTCCAGGAAGGCAGGAATAAAAGCTTTGAGACGGTCTTCACGAAGGAGGGGGCCAGAACTACTTCTGGTTCAGCCCTGGACCGAGCAGCTATCAAATAAGATTAAGTGAGTTCCAGCTAGAGGCAGCCGGACTGAAAGAGTTCACTTAAAGACAGCCTTTTCTATGTTAAAAGCTGGGGTCTATTTCACAAGGCAGAATTTATAAATCCAGGATAACGGCAAAACGGTGGTTGGCTTGCCCAGCTTGTTAATAGCCAGTCTGTTTGTTTTTAGCTGCCCAGTTTGTAGTTGTTAGTGAGATGGCACCAACATTTGGCCTAAGCATAACTGGCCTGGCAATCCAAAGGCCAAGGTTTTGTTTCCAGATTAGTGTGGTGATTTATGATGCAGGGGTCTGGTCTCAAAATTTTATTGTTGGGTCTCGCACGGAGGATGTTTCCCGACTCGACCGGATTTCAGAATGCCAACACAAAGAAAGCAGAAGGTGAGGGACATCCGGCGGCACCGAACTACACTGAAAAAAGGAGACAGGCCTACTTTTGGATTTATGTAAGCATCTTGGGTGTATTTAGCACAACTGCCTGTTTTAAATGTAAATAGTGTAGAAACTACATCATATGCAGAGGGTACATGAATTTGTTCAGATCATGTTGGGATGAAGTGAGTCAATAAAGTAGCGATGTTAATTATCGTGATACCGCACGTAATCTCGTCTTGCGAACTTTACGTTGTTGGTAGGAGGCAACCGTCACATCCAAGGGCTCGCGGTACGGGACGCCACTGTTCGGTCAGTAAGTCTGGATTTTCTAATTAAATATTGTAAATATATCTCAGCCAAATTTAGTTCAATGTCTTGAGAGTCACTACGTAACGTTAAATAAGTGTCGTGAGCTCATTTGCTCGTGCTATTTTATCACCATATTTGTATTTCAATTAGTTTTTTGAGCGGGAGCCGTTCATGTTACATTCAACTTTGCGGTGCTTCTTAGTCTGTTTCTGTTTGAATTGGTTTGCCAACTGACTGTTCAGATACATTGGCCCAATCCCAAAGTCCGGACTCACAGACTCACGGCCTTTGGTGCGCCTTCTCCGTGAAATTCGTAAGGGTTGTCCAAATGTCGAATTTCAAAGGGCGTGATGGTTTGAGTTCACGCTTACCAAGCCCTTTCCATGAGTCTGCATCGATGCAGACTTCACCAAAGGGAATTACCCACAGTTCAAAGCGTTGTGACGTTTATTGTGGAGAAATCCGGAAATTACAAAGGTAAATATCAGCAAGACCACGGGAACGGAACAGACTTGTCCAGATGTAAAACAAGAGTTTGAAAAAAATGTGGAATCAGGCAGCCGTCTCCTTTGCTATGGCCGTGTGGAAAGCAACAAACTTAACATTGAAAATTCACGGTAAGTGTCAGCAACGTCTTTGTTATTAAACGTCGCCAAGGTAACGTGATCTTGTGAAGTGCTGTCCCAATCCCATTTATACCTGTCTGAGCCCATGTGGCCTCACAGACTCACTCACTTAGCACCTGAGATCAATTACGTCTGTGAGTCTTTAGTCCTCACGGCTCACTTTGGGCCAGTGTGTGTTAACTGCACCGTGACCGTAGTGTTAGTGAGATTTGGCCATCGAGCAGCCTCTGCTAATGTTATCAGCACCATTAAGTTAGCCCCCCTCCCAAACACTGTGTAATGAGACCATGAGCAGACGGAGAGGAAATAAAAAAGGACACATTAACTGGTGTCTGCTCTTAAGCAGTGGTAGCAATGATCACGTAGCGATGGCCTGCCACTGCTTAAAGGAGAACTCCGGCCAATTTTTACGTTAATCTTGCTAAATATAACTATGCGAGACCTGTCTATAGCAAAAACAGTTAGCGCAACAGCAGCTACCTAGACGGAGCTGCTGCAGCTAATGCCCACCGCTCCCACTTAGCTAAACAGCAGTTATGGGGGCATAAATGAAATAGTGCCTTTGTGTATCTTAACAGACACAAAATGCAATTCAAATGTCTGTGTAACATGAACAGGGCCCTTACATGACAACAAGATGCATTTTCAACATTCACCTACCCTGTTAGCTGCTAGCTAGCTAGCTGTCGTCTGGGACGAGAGAGTGTTCAGTCAAGCTTCAGTAATAATCATCATGCAGCAGTCCCGTGTGTATTTGTAGCATATATATGATATATATCCATTTTGTGTGCGATCCATCTGGCGTTGGAGAGTAGTATTCTATTTCTATTTCATTTATGCCCCCATAACTGCCGTTTTAGCTAAGTGGGAGCGGTGGGCATTAGCTGCAGCAGCTCCGTCTGTTGCGCTAACTGTTTTTGCTATAGACAGGTCTCGCATAGTTATATTTAGCAAGATAAACGTAAAAATTGGCCGGAGTTCTCCTTTAACCTACATAATGGAAACTCTTATATATTTTTTTTTTTTTTTTTGGGACAAGCTGCTGGCTTTGCACAGTCAGCCCAATGTTTGAACATGGAACGTGGTCAGTCTCTGTTCTCATCAGAGAAGGCAATAATCACATTCATTATTTGATATTTTACAATGGTTTATGCAGTGTACCTAAATAAAGTTGCCGGTGAGTGTAGGTCTACATCTGATGTGTGTTTATTGAAATACAGTTTTGTAATGCCTAGATTATTTTTTTTCCTGTTTTGCTGCAAAGTGACAGACAAACTCAAGTCCGCATGTCACCTGGAGTCAGCTGACGGATCGTGGGCTCACGTGTTTGTGGTGAGACCAGGACATTGTATTTGCTCTTATAGTTACCATAATTATAATGCATTACAGATTTTAATGAATCGCTTAGCACATGCATACACACACTGGCCACCTCATTAATACATCTGTGCAATCGAATACAACAACTCTGTCATAGGTTAAACTTGTACCTGTATATATTGTCAGACAGGTGATTAATGCAATGAGTTTAGCTGGTGTGGTCTACTTGAGTGGACTATTTTGTTTTTCTGAGCGTTTCAGATATTTTGCCCCAGTCATGTATGGAAACAGATTGGACAAAATAATCAATATAATATTCAATCCAGTACACTCCACCATTCTAGCACTGTTATTAATTCTAAGTGTAGCTGTCATTTATCTAACCTTTTGCAATCCGTTGACGTGAACACAACGCTGAACAAGCAGTGTGTGTTCCTGCGCTCCGGAGACGTGGCTTCAGAGAGAAGTCTGAGGAAAACGGCTTGGACTTTTGTCTGTGTATTTTTAAAATGTGGCCTGCTCGAACCTTTTTTTTCCAGGATCTCCAACCCTACCTTTTTAAGCCTTCTTTGTTTCCACTTTCACAGTGAATGGTGCTAGAAGTGTTCCAGTGACACAGAGTGAATGTGGCAAAGCAAGACCTGCCCTTCAGCTTTTCCAAGTAGGTCCCATATTCTGAATCGAGTCAGACATAGACATTATGGGAATAACAATCGTATTCCATGTGTGCGTGCAAGCTGCCCATGCACTTTTAGAACGTGGAATGCACTGTTAATTCATTTGAATAGATGTCATGTTATTAAAACTACTCGTCCTCAGTCAGAGAAATGTAAATTTAGTTGCCATTTGTGTCCTTGTAAGGATCTTGTGTCTGAGAGGGATTACTGGACTCATGTTAATGCACATTTGAAGAAACATGAGGTTGTAACGTGTATGTTCTTAGATTGCAAATTTTAAACAAACATTTTAGGATCTTTTAAATCCCACAAGAGCAGAAAACACAGGTCGTTTTCACCAAAAGATTTCCCCAGAATCTGAATCCAAATACGTCTGATGATGACATTGGTGAGGATGCTCCACTCGGCAGCAGTACTGGTGCTCTAAATGACCTCCCAGATGTAATCAAGCACAGTTTGGCAGCAGCTTTGTTAAAATTAGAACATTTTTCCCACGTACCCAGCAGAGCAATCAATGAGTTTTTGGTAGAACTTCACCACTTAACTGGCTGTCTCTCAAAATCTCATGTTTTTATGTTGTTGGCTCTCAGGTCTGCAATATATCTATTTCATTCATAAAATATCTTTACAATTGTTGCAAGTAGCCTGAATTAAATTACATCCCTCTTCCATTCAGCGCTCGTTTTTTCTACTTAGTCCATGTTTGTGTTGGCCTACTATTTTCTTTTTGTCCCCTTGTACTTGTGTAAAGCATCCTTTGGTTTCATGAAATGCACTATATTAATATAAATTATTATTACGTTGGTTGCTACAACAAACTCTTGCTAATGCTTTGGCTCGTGACACGGTGACAGTGATACCCGGTTTAGCTCACGATACATCCAAAGTAGGCTAAGTTACCGTATGCAACACTTGAAATGCAACGATGCATCTGTAACTTATTGTTTCATTCTTTCAAATTAATGATTTTGTGCAAAACATTCATCCCGACTATATGACCTCCCGCCCACCATGTTGATGACACATGTGATGTCAAGTTAGGAAGACAGGCAACAAACTCTTTAGCCTACCGAGTTTCGGCGAATACAGGCGGCCGTCCAATTATAATGACTTCATCCACATTGTCGAAATCATTTAAATATCGAACCATGGCATTATACATTTTGTAGATAACAGGAGCCTATGGTTTCTGTAGCCTACTCCATAACAACCGACTACCTGAACGCCTTTTTGTCTCATCTCGCGTTCCACTCTCCACACCGCTGTCTTTGGATAACAAGCCACATCCCGAGATCAATAATGTTTTCAGACACTTTTAGGAACAACCTGAGCCTGTCAGAAGCACACAAACACACACACAAAAAAACACTTTTAGTGGACAAAAATCAAGGCTGCACAATTGCCCCCTTTGGTTACATTGCAGCTTGGTTTGCGCCGGCCGGCCGCTGTGATCTTGCTCAATGCTGGATCAAATTCAACAATTTTTGGTCACGTCAGCATTCAGCATACATGTCACATTGTTTGTAGCATGCATGTAGCACATCATGTAGCATACATTATGATATTTTTCACCTTTGAGCTTTAACCGTCGTCTCTGGACGGTGAATCGGACCAAAACTCGCAGGCAAGCACCGCTGCTTTTTTAGGCAGAAGCTGCTGAAGAAGAAAAGGAGGATCTTCCAGGTGGGGAACGGCCCCCGACCTAAAAAGCAGTGCTGGTATAAGAAGAGGTATGAGGCGCTGTAGCTTAGTGATTATGGTGACTGTCTTGTAAACAGGACATCCTGGGTTCACATCCCACCTAGTGCTTTATTAATCAATTAATTACCTCAACGTAGTGTTTGTAACAGTGATACAGTTCAAATGTAACATTAGTCTATTGACAACTTAACCTTAGTTAAACCATAATATGATCCATACAGGAAGTTACATGCTGTTATAAATCTCAACGCGAGACATGATCTCATGTCTCGTCCTTACTCCTCCACACAAAGAAAACTTTAAACACTTTAAAAACAATGATCTGTAACAGACAACATTAACAATGATTAACTTTTGAAGGGTTAAGAGGAACATGTTGAAAACTACGTCAGGGACTTGAGAGTGTTTCCCAGCAGCTGTTAGCTGGAGACATTAAAGAATCTCCGATAAGAGATGGAATTGTGCCGCACAAATAGCTCTGCAGTGAGGGAGAGATCATCATCATCAGGGAAGAGAATCTGACAATAGACAAATGCATTAAAATATGAAGAACGACAGAGCTGTCAAGGACAGACAGTGGAGGAACAGAAAAGCAAAGACCATGGGATCTACTGTAAGTTTTTCTGATGAAACGCATGACAGAAACAACAACAAATGCCCAGATTTTGGCCAGAAGTGTAAGATGTGTGAGAAGGAAATCATTTTGCTGCAAAATGCAAATCCAGATCAGAGAACAGCAGGAAATATAAACCAGTACGTGTTGTCTCAGAGCAGGACAGTCAGACGTGTTTTTCAGACATGCTATTTATGTTTAATTACATGGATCTTCTGGAAGTTCTCTCTTTATTTTCTCTACAGATATTCACCCTCATTCAGCGAGGCCAAAGAAGGATTTCTGTTTGCCTTATTGTCGTACATCAAGCCATACATTTTTATCAGATAAAGAGGTCCAATGCTTTGGATATTTAGGTCAAAGTTACATTTTGTTGTATTTTTTCATCCTAAACCTTTGTTTGTTGTATTGCTTGTTTAATTTTTGTGAAGTAATTGTCGTGAGATTGTCTTTTGTCCATGTTGAGTTACCGTAGTTGGAGGTATGCTAACCACTACGGAGACGGCATTATTAGCTTCCAGCGAGTAAAGTGCATGGTTGATGTTGCTCCGTGCTGTAGTTAAATAAAACCCTCTTTATGAGGATTACGACTCGTGTCTTGCTTCATAACATGACATGGTGTCAGAATTAGAGACTTCACGCCGACATTAAGACCAGGATGGCGAAGTTTGGACCCCCCGAGCCGTTTGACTTCTCGCAGCCAGCGGAGTGGCTTACATGGCGGCAGAGATTCTCTCGGTTTAGAGTCGCATCGAAACTTGACAGAGAGAGCAGCGAAGTGCAGGTGAACTCGCTTTTGTACTCAATGGGGAGAGATGCCGAACCTATTTACGGCTCGTTTGTGTTTCCTGCGGCAACCGAGGCCATGCCACATCCAGAGTATGACTTTAATCTAGTGATGCAGAAGTTTGATGAACACTTTGTACCGAAAAGAAACGTCATTCACGATCGCGCCTGTTTTCATAAGCGGGACCAAAGGGCCGGTGAGACAGTTGAAGCTTTCGTGCGGAGCCTGTACGAACTCGCGCAGCACTGCGAGTTCGGTGCTTCGAAGGACGAGCAGATCCGGGACCGTATCGTCATCGGAATAATGGACAAAGAGGTTTCGCAAAAACTCCAGCTAGAGGCGGACCTGACTCTGGAGAAAGCCATCCAGCTTGCACGGCAGAGTGAACAAGTGAAACAACAAAGTGCAGAGCGTGTGGAAGCTATAGTGAATGAGGTGAGACAGAAACAGTACAATAGCACAAGGAGGAGCTATGATAAACCACGGCAGGGACAAGGACAGAAATACAGTGAGAATAAACTGAACTGTCAGAGATGCAACAGGATGCATGATAAAAAAGAAAGCTGTCCAGCCCGCAACAAAAGGTGCAGAAAGTGCAATAAAATCGGACATTTCGAGGCCGTGTGTAAATCCAAGATGCTGAAAGAAGTCAGAGCAGAGGCCGTTATGGATTCAGACGAGGATTCATTTTTTATTGGAGAACTATTCCTGAAAGCAACCGCAAAGTCAAAGCCAAACATCATTGAGGAGTCGAACCCGGATACTGACTGGGATGTCGAGCTACTAGTGAATGGTAGTCCGGTGGATTTTAAAATCGACACGGGCGCTGATACCACCGTTATGACTGAGGAGACTTTCAGCAAACTACGTCAAACACCCAAACTGAACAAGTCCAGGCCAACAGTGTATAGCCCGGGCGGGAAAGTCCGATGCGTGGGTAAGTTCCTTGCCACCACTACATACAGAGGTCAGAATTACCAATACTGGATTACAGTCATAAAAGGACAGTATGTTAGTAACTTGCTGGGCAAGGCAGTGGCAAAGCGCATGGGGCTGGTAGCAAGAGTCAATGCTATCACTAGTGATCTAACAAGCGGTGTGTTCGGGGAAATAGGACTACTGAAATGCGAGCCTGTTAAGATTGAGCTGACAGAGGAAGCAGTCCCATACAGCGTCAACACGCCACGTAGAGTTCCGTTTCCGCTCCTTCCAAAAGTGGAAAAGGAGCTAAAGCGTATGCTGAGCCTCAACATCATTGAGGAAGTTACGGAACCAACAGACTGGTGTGCCCCAATGGTGCCCGCTCCAAAACGCAACAAGGATGAGGTCAGAGTATGTGTGGATTTGAAACGCTTGAACAAGGGAGTGAAGCGTGAACGTTACATTTTGCCCACACTGGATGATATAACACCTAAGCTGGCAGGAGCCAAGGTTTTCTCCACTCTGGATGCCTCTAGTGGGTTCTGGCAAATTCCATTGGACCCCAACTGCCAAAGATTGACAACCTTCATTACCCCAATGGGCCGGTTTTGCTTCAAACGTCTGCCATTTGGCATTACATCAGCGCCTGAGATTTTCCAGCGGCTGATGACCGACCTGCTCAAAGGCCTAGAAGGGACCGTCGTTGTGATGGATGATATCCTGGTTTACGGATCTACAAAAGAGGAGCATGACCGCCGTCTCGACATGGTGTTGCGGACGGTTAAGGCGTCCGGTCTCAAGCTCAACAAGGCCAAGTGTCACTTTGGAAAGACTGAACTGCAGTTCTTTGGACACATCATTAGCGCGGAGGGTGTGAAGCCCGATGAGAGCAAAGTGGAGGCTATCGCCCAGATGTCCAGTCCCTCCAACGTGGAGCAGCTGCGGCAGGTGCTCGGACTGATTAACTATGTGGGGAAATTCCTGCCAGGCCTGTCTACAGTGTTGCATCCACTCACTAACCTGCTCAAGAAAGAGACTGCGTGGGTTTGGGGTGAGCCTCAGGAGCAAGCATTTAACAAAGCAAAAGCAATGCTCATGGTTGCACCAGCCCTTTGTTATTACAACGCCAACAAACCAACAGTGGTCAGCGCAGACGCCAGCAGTTACGGCCTTGGTGCTGCCCTGTTGCAGGACCACGATGGAGAGTTGCGGCCCGTTGCCTTTTGCTCACGCACACTCACTGATGCGGAGAAGAGATACTCGCAGATCGAAAAGGAGTGTCTGGCATCGGTCTGGGCTTGTGAACGTTTCGCCCGCTACATCCAAGGTATGGGCCGGGTCCGCTTACAAACTGACCACAAGCCACTGGTGCCATTGATCAACTCGTACGATCTGGACAAAACGCCACTACGATGTCAGAGGCTGCTTATGCGCCTCATGCGATTCAACGTCACTGCTGAACACGTTCCCGGTAAGCAGCTAGTGGTTGCAGATACGCTCTCCAGACATCCACTGAAAGACAGTTACGTGCCTGAAACAGAAACACAAGTAAAGGCATATGTGAACACTATGGTGGCTAGCAAACCAATCACGTCACCTAAGCTTGAGGAAATTCGCAGAGTCACACAAAGTGATGCTGAACTTCAAAAAGTAATCACATTCATCAGAAATGGGTGGCCTCGCAAAATGGCGGAGGGCTCACCACTGCGTGGGTACTATGCAGCCAGAAGCCATTTATCAGAGTCAGACAGTCTGGTCTTATACCACGACCGCATAGTAGTTCCAGCAGTACTCAGAGCTAGGGTCCTGGACCAACTTCACGAAGGTCACCAGGGTCTCACTAAGTGTCGGGAGCGAGCCAAGTTGACAGTTTGGTGGCCAAACATCGGAGCACAGATCACAAACAAAGTGAAATCATGTGACTTTTGCAGAGAGCATAAACCTACACAAAGACGGGAACCACTGATAACCACTCCCCTGCCCAGTGGCCCGTGGCAAAGGATTGCTGTTGACCTGTTCGAGCTAGGGGGTAAGACTTTTCTTGTCGCTGTTGATTACTTCTCTAGAGACATTGAGATTGCTTCCCTACCCGCCATATCCAGCAAGCAGGTTATTGACAAGCTCAAGCACATTTTTGTGAGATGGGGCATCCCGCTAGAACTGGTCAGTGACAACGCGACACAGTTCACATCAGCAGAGTTCCGTGATTTCGGACAGAGGTATGGTTTCACTCACATTACCTCCAGCCCACATTACCCCCAGTCGAACGGAGCTGCAGAAAGGGCTGTTCAGACTGCCAAGTACATCCTCAAACAGCCGGACCCCTGCTTAGCCCTTATGAGTTATCGCTCTACACCAATCGCAGCAACAGGTGACAGTCCAGCACTGCTCATGACTGGTAGACAAATCCGTACTACTGTTCCGGTCCTAGAAAAGACGTTGCTGCCGCGTCCATTCGACCCGGACAGGGTCTACATGAGGGATGCAAAGGCAAAGGGTTCGTACAGATTCTACCACGACTGCAGGCATTCGGCACGCGCGCTCCCTGAACTTCACCCTGGTCAAACTGTTAGAGTGAAGCTCGATGGGGAGAAGGGATGGACAACACCTGCCAGGGTCATCAGTAAGTCCAAGGAGCCGAGATCCTACCTCGTGGAGATGGACAATGGGAACGTGACCCGTCGGAACAGGCGTCACCTCCAGACTGTTCCGGAGACCGAACCTCCTGCGGAACAGCAATGTGCTCAGCCCACAGCGTCTCAGCCGGACAGCGGTTCCCCACTGACGGATGTAGCTGCGCCGCCGGAATCACCAGTGAGCCATCTATCAGCAGGCCTTTCCCCGGGGTCTCCCCTTCCACCATCTACTCCTGTGAAAAGGTCTTCCAGGGGCCGTGAGATAAGGGTGCCTCTTAGGTTACTAGACTAAGATGTTCAAAAGGGCAGAATAACCCCTTTCAGGACTGAGGGCAGTCTACCCCTGTGACGTTCTGCATCGTTCTGAGACTATTTGCTAAGACTCAATAACAAAAGAAAAATCTATGTTATTTGAAAACAAAGTTGTTACATTTATCTTTGTTATATGGTTCAAGAGAATTTAAGGTTTAATTAATATTGCAAAATGCAAATGTTTGGGATCTGGTTATTGCTAACTTCCAAAAGAGGGAGATGTCGTGAGATTGTCTTTTGTCCATGTTGAGTTACCGTAGTTGGAGGTATGCTAACCACTACGGAGACGGCATTATTAGCTTCCAGCGAGTAAAGTGCATGGTTGATGTTGCTCCGTGCTGTAGTTAAATAAAACCCTCTTTATGAGGATTACGACTCGTGTCTTGCTTCATAACATGACAGTAATTATATCATTTTTAGTTGTATGTTTTTTCATTTATAATATGTGAGGACTCTGAAGAAGCAATTAGGCTTCCTTCCTGTTGTGCACCGAAATAGATTTGTCTGACCGCTCTGTAAATGGCGTTCAGGGGCGCTGCTGAAGGAGAGAAGAAAAAAAAAAACACACAGTTAAGATGAACATAACAACTACAATTACAACATCTGTTATTAAAGGCTCGGCTGCCTAACGTTAATTTAAGCATAAATAGCCCGTTCTGTCTTTCAGACAAAGCAGATTCTCCAAATTCAGTAATTTGAACACATATTTCACCTTCATGTTGGCTTTACAACCAGTTCCCATATTATTTTATTCCCATAATCAGCGACCGAAAATAAAGCGGGGGACAGGACAGGAGCAGAGAAGCTTTAAACGCCTTCAAACAGACCTTGTGAAATGAAGTGAAGTAGATGTTCATCCTTACTGCTGATGTTTAACACACGTTTGACTAGAATGCCGTCAGTTGAAAGCGGAACAAAAAGCGCCCGCACTTCCACTGTCGGAACTTAAACAGTGTGACACCCAGCGGAAGTAAACAACACAAGCGCCCGTAGCGTTAGATGGATGCTCGTGTTGAGTGAGCGGGAAGAGACTGTATTGTAGTCGCAGTTCAGATAATTCTTTCAGATGTAATTAAGCAACAATGTCTTCAGTTGGGTATTTGAGAGAGTTTGTCAACGAGCGACTAACTGCTGCTGCTGAAGAGATATTCAGAGTTTAAAAAAGAAAAAGAAAAACTATCGTCGAGTACGAGGAACTAGAGATACATCGTCAGCGCAGACGGCTGGATATCGTTTGGAAACCCGAAATAAAGTTACACAGGATATGGTTACAACCGCAGATGTCTGACTTTACGATCCAAAAAGTCTTTTTTCCAGGTTAGTGGGATACCGCGCTCAAAACTAACATGGAAATACGTAGTAATGTTCCCCTCAGCACATTGGTTTGTTGCTAAACTGTATGTAAAAGAGAGGTGACGATAAATCACGTTTCACGTATCCTAAGGTGGCCTCTATGTGCTTTATTCTTTCGTAGCAGGGTTTTAGCTAGGAAATAAGCCCACTTACTGCTAGAGCTGGGCGATTTTTTTTTCCCTAAACAAATCTGCGATTCTTTCATAAAAAAATCGATTTAAGATTCGATTCGATTCTCTCCCCCCACCCTTTCCATTTAAAACAAAATAACTACGAACTGTAAATATATTTTAAAAATATATATGTATTGTAGGCTATTTAATTAAAGTGCATCAACATAAACAAAATTGTAAAGGCAAACCCTTCCTCTAACTGAAAAGTCACTGTGCAGTGTGCAACAAAGATTGTTAAACATCCAAATTATTTATACTGTATTTGGATTGAGCTAATAAAACCTAAAAACATTTTTTTGAAAATATGAATAGATTTGACCTACCAACTCGATTTTAAAATCAAATCGATTTTTTCCCCAGCCCTACTTACTGCAACGTTGTTCATATTTTGGCACAGTGTTAATGTGAATTGACCTATTTTTTTGCCATATTGTATTTGTAAATAATACAGTTAGTGGGCAGCATGTTGGCCCAGTGGATAACACTGTGGCCTCACTGCCACACAAATGTTGAGTTTATTTTGTCAGTCAGAAAGAATGCTTGTAGCCTACAGTGTGTTGTTACTAGTCATAAAAAGAGAAAATGTGACCTCAGATGCACATTACAAAATGTGTTATGTATCTGGAATACACTTTTCAAAACTCCACGCAGACGGCGTATGTAACGGCGAGGTGAAAGCTGTCACGTAGGACTGCACGATTATGGCCAAAATGATAATCGCGATTATTTTGATTAATATTGAGATCACGATTATCATGATAATTTGTTTGATTTTAACCAAAACACAGTTTATTGTCACATAGGCTAATTATAACTGCCTTCATATTCATATTGTGCTACATTCCTGCTAATACATTCATATTGTGCTACATTCCTCCTTTGTTGAAGGATAGCCTACTATGAAGGAGTAATGCCATTTCAGTTGTGCGACCACTTTCCACACATGCGCATTTGCCGTGAAAAGATACAGGCAACGCAATTTTCTGTTCATGTTAACGGCGCACCGGTGCCCGGTGTCTACCGGACGAAATAGCAACGCGGATTTCGGTGCCTCATTACGGTGCCACTTAACCCTTGTGTTGTCCTCGGGTCAAATTTGACCCGTTTTCAAAGATTTTTTTATATCAGAAATTTGGGTTTCTTTGAACCAAAATGCCCAAATATAACATGGATGCATGTAAAATTAATGATTAAATGCATTGAATTTTGGGTGTTTCAACATCCTCTGATCTTAACAATTACTCAAAATAATTCATAATTCCTGCCTTTTTAACTCAAAACTTAGACATAATGTCTAGAGCCCGACCGATATGGATTTTTGGGGGCCGATATTAACTCGAAAAGAGCCGATTTATAAGCCGATATTTTGATTTTGAAAATAAACTGGATATTAGACCCATTTCCTATAAACTGCACTTACACAACATTCAATAGCAAAATATCTGCCTGTTCTATGTATGTGGGCTGTATAAACCATTTTCCAGAAGGGATGTTAAAAAAAGCCTTAGATTACAGTCTCAATGACTAAACAATTGCACATCAAAAGTATATATTTTTTAATGATCAAAAAACAGTCTGGTTTTAAACATTTAACACTTTTACTTACTTCCAGTTGAAGCTGGTTTTAACAGTCTGTGTACTGTAAATACATTATAATACTAAAGTTAAAGTAAAAGAGCTATACCAAACAAATTCAATATTCCACAAAACCATGTCAATGAATTGAAAATAAAATTAAAATAAGTTAAATGTATAGCTACGTATAAAATAAATAAATATGAAATAACACAGAACACTGCATTAGAGGAATCTTTGCAGAAGTAGTCCCACACTTTGCTGCTACAGCGTTCACCTTTTTCAGCCATCTGTAGGGCAGAAAGAGAGACAGAGAAACCTATTTATACCTATTTATATTTAACAATATTATCACAACATTTTCCTGTTATGTCTGTAAAGCTGTGTTGAAACAATCTGTATTGCAAAAAAAAAAGAAAAAAAAAAGCGCTTGTTCAGCTCACATTTATTAACGTTTAATCATTTCTGATGCACCTACTGTAGTTACTGTAACTATATTTGCTCTCACAGACACATTCACAACGGTCCCGTATATCTTCTCTTTGTGCAGTCTGAATCAAAACATCGTCATGCGCTGGCGAACGTAAAGTTAGCCTACAGTTACCGGTGTCGTGCCAAGGTACTTACCCCCGCCAGGATTCGTATCCCCTGACTACGGGACCGTGCGTGCACTCAGAGCGGAGTTTCACTGATATCAGGTGAAACAGCCTGCTATTTTGTGCATCCCCTATGTAACTTTTGTGTGCTCCCGTGGTCAGGGGATACGAATCTTCAGAGAAGATTACGGAATCAATTCGAAGTTGAATGGTTAACGTTAGTGTCATGAACACACCGCTGTCAATTTTGAGAAGAACCACCTTCAAACAAGTTAATAGCAAGCATTTAAGGGGCCTGCTAAAAAGGAAGCTATGTTAGCGTTAGAATAACGTAATAGTTGTTGTTTTTTCGAGGCACGCTGTACATAACTTCTAGTCATTTACTACACGCGACCCCCCCCCCCCCCTGCCACAGTTACGCGGTCATTATGTGGGAAACACTGCAGATATATTTAGAACGCTAATGTTATAGTTTGACCTCTTATTAACGTTCGCGCTCTTCCACTGATAAACATGGTATTAGTTAGCTTTGTGGCTAATCTAATATAGCAATGCATTAGCGGCTGTAAGTGATGTTACAGAATATTTAGAAGTGATAATGATAGGACCGTTAGCTAGAACTACCACACCGTTTTTATATACAGAGTATGAACTAAATCTACAATCATTTCACATGGCGAACGACAGACTCACCGTCAAAACAGTACATCTTCATGCCGGGTGTAATGCTCGGCCACTGGCTTGGCTGATAGCTTTCTTCTGTAGTGGATTTCTGGCGCTGTGTCAACTGGGGAGTTGCAGACCGCCCTCTGGTGGGCAAACTATGCAACACTCATAACATGAGTGAAGCATGAGACTCAGTTTCTCATATTTCATCGGCCGTTATAAACGCCGATGCCGATTTAAATGCAATTAGCTCATATCGGCCGATAATATCGGCCGGCCGATGTATCGGTCGGGCTCTAATAATGTCACATAAATTGGGTTCATTGATAATGCATTTAAAACAAAACGTTGAACAAAGTGACAAAAATGTTTTAAAAAGTGTCAAAAGCATAAAAAAGAGCCACAAATGCTGAAAAAGCACCAAAAATTCAAAACCTTTGACCAGGATGGACAACAAGTTCCTGGTCGAAGGGAAGACAACATGAGGGTTAAATGTCTGCGTTGCACTCTGATGCTCCAAAACAAACATCGCTGCATGTCACGCTAGTAAACACTAATAACACGTTACACAGCAGGTAACGTTAGCCTACCATTAGCTACAGTAGTAACTGGATTAAAGGGATACGGCACCGTTTGTTCAAATAGGGCTTATCACGGTCTCTCCTAGCTGTAGATAGGTGGGCCAACGCATTTTTTGTCTCAGTGCAAGTAGGCTAATTAGGTTGTTTTTTTGTCTTTTAATGGCTCACTTTTACTCACAACATGCTTACCGGCAACATAGGATTCCATTCACTACGCTATGCATGCACAAAAAATGCATTGGCCCACCTAGCTACAGCTAGGGGAGACCGTGATCAACCCTATTTCAACAAACGGTGGCGTTTCCCTTTAAAGCTATGAGCTAAAAGACTCAAACGAGCTCTGGTCAATAGCTGTCACAGACGGGACAAAATGTTGCGTAAACCTCGGTACCGACTTATGACTGTCTGCTATCTGTTGTAGAATTTTACCAAGGGCGTAAGCTTCTCTCCACAACGCGAAGCCCCTATGGCGCCATTTTGATGCTAACAAGCCACCACCCCCCGTTAGCATTCCATTGACTGCCATTCATTTTGGCGTCACTTTGACAGCCAATAACTTTACATCTGAAGCGTTTAAAGACTTTATTTGTCCATTTTTTATTTCTAAAGAAACACGACAATGTATAAAAGGCTCCGTTACCTTGTAGCTCACGTTATGGCTCCGTAGCAGACGTTTTAATAAAAATAGGCTAACGATTGTGTCATAACCATGCGACTTACTGTCGCATAGTAGAGGAATTACTGTACGGTACAGGAGAAGCTCGCAGGCAGTTTGGACTTACATTAGCTGTTTAGTTTAATTACTAATGTTAACTAGCATTTTAGTTAGCAATAATTAGCCTGTGCCTATGTTATCTCGTTACATATACCTACGCTCTCCGTCTTTGCAAGATTGGGAATGATTGAGATTTCTCTCGGCACATCTACCAGAAGACTTACAACGTTCAGACACGTTGCATTTCTCTAACTGTCTATGAATTTTACTCACGTTACTCTGTCCTCTGTGACTGTCTATATATAAACTAAGCTGCGCGGTGCAGGGAACAACTCTGATTGGCTCATGGAGGCACGTGATCAGACAGTGGTTTACGGAGCGCCAGATTGGCTTGTCAAAAAACAACAACACCGAAATAGATTTTTTTTTTGAACGTAACGATGCATTTTCAATATCGTTCAATCACGTGAATTTGATCGTGGGAAGCCAAAATCGTGAACGTGATCTTAAAATTTGATTACTTGTGTCACGGTTTGGGTTAATGTTGACTTCCTCTGTTACAGGCAATCCCCACCCTACCACCTTAACTAACACATTTTCTGCGGAAAACGCTGGTTAGGGCCTTTACGGGGGCTGCCATCTTCCTCTGTTCTGACACATTGACACACGCTATGAAAATCGACCTCTTTTTCTAATTGATAATGTCAATAACGTTGATGAATCGTCCCAGCCCTAATTTGTAGTTACTGTAAAACCACACGCAGACAGTGCTTGCTGCAACGTAATATGACGAGCCGAAAGCTGCAGCTCTGAGACACTTGCTGATGTGCTCCAGTAACAAAGACAGAAAGAAATTGACATTGACACTCTTCGCCTTTTTGTAAGTTGCATGTTTTTTTGTTTTTTCTCAAATACAGACCGGAGAGAACTTGAGGAGAACTGTGCTCGGACGGACGTTTGATTTTACGTTCATAGAGAGTTTGGCAATTTGCAGAGGAAAGTTCCAGAAGTCGCATTAACATGGACTCGATCTACAGTGACCACACGTATTCCCACTGTTTTAACCATCTAGGTAAGCTGATGATCGCTATTAGAGCTGTGCGATTATGTTTTTGCTGCGATATTGCTGTATGAAAAACTACTGTAATATTAACAAAATGGCATAAATAGCTCTATTTGGAAATAATAAATCATTCTCAAATTACTGGGGTGATTTTATGGGGGAGTCTATCTGCATACAGTAGAAAATAAAAATCAACAACTTTTCTTATGTGAACCATCCTTTCTTAAACTTGCATGCTTTACAAAAACAAAAGCAAGTCAGCACTGTGACTAGTGGTGTGGCCAGAAAATTGTATTACGGTAATTGTATTACGGATTCTGGTGGTTTTACAGTATATAACAGTATTTTTCTGCTTACTTTTAGTTTGCTTTTTATTAGTTTTAGTGTTAGTTTGAGTCCTTTTTTGGAATATTGGTTATTTGTCAGGGGCAAGATTCCAAAAGGTCATAAAAAGTATTTGTGTAATATTAACTCGACATACATACAAAATTGTAAGATGAATTTATTCATATTTTTTTTAAATTGTCATATTTATTTAATGCACTTTAACATGAATCATGGTGACTCAAAATAAATTTTTATAAATATACTATTTGTTCTGTAGATTAGTATTTCCTTTCTTTGGTTCAACACACACACACACACACACACACACACACACACACACACACACACACACACACACACACACACACACACACACACACACACACCTGCCATTAAGCGATCGGGGTTTTGCAAAGTTTGTATGGAAAACAAACAATGGTTGCACAGAATAAAAGATCAATATGGAACAGTACATTATTTAAAATTCTTAACTCTTTCAACGCCTTGTAACAAACTGCTTGTCTGCAACTTGGATCAAAAAAAAATTTTCTTCATTTTTTCCAAACCATCTTAGGCTTACATGTTATAAATAATAGTAAACACATTATCTTCCTTATTGTTTACAACGTACTTGTGGCATAGAATTACTACTACAGTTTAAACTATGAACACTTATTTAACCAAGAAATGATCCGGCATGCATTAAAGCGTAAAACTTTTGACTTGGATAAAAACAACGACAGTGTTGTTAGTAAGATGAGGCTCTACAAATCTGCTGGACGTGGTTGTGGTATTGGTCTTGCAATGACAGAGAGAGAGTTATTCAGCAACGACAACAAATGGATCAGGGCTCGAGAGTGCCAAATTTTGTAAGAGTGCAACTAACATTTTTCCTAGGTTGCACCGGTGCACCTCCGCGCAGCCCCGCCGCACCTCTGCGCAGCCCCGCCAACATTCACACACACGGCCACCGTGCAACACGAGAGACACGGCATCGGTTTACACTGCGACATTTGTCTACAGTTTTAATTGTTGTTAACACAGCTGTATGTCGTTAAGCAATAGAGGGAAACCTGTATTTGTAGCAGTGTTTCCGCTGAGGCCGCCGCACGGCGGAAAACACAGACGAAGTTATTGAATGCAACTAACTTCAGACGGAGCCTGCAAAATGCAGCGCAGTGACGATACAGACATTTCATATACAAGACGTGTGTAACGCCGCTGACCCGCCAAAGCATTCGACCCGTTCATAGTGAGTCAGCCGTCACTCTGTGAGTAGCATACGCTTCAGTCCGTCTCTCTCTCTCTCTCTCTCTCTCTCTCTCTCTCTCTCTCTCTCTCTCTCTCTCTCTCTCTCTCTCTCTCTCTCTTATTTTGATAGGAAAGCTGAAGACATGAAAGGGGAGAGAGGGGGGGGAATGACATGCAGTAAAGGGCCGCAGGTCGGAGTCGAACCTGGCCCGCTGCGTCGAGGACTAAACCTCTATATATATCACCTGAGCTATCCGGGCGCCCTCTTTCTCTTTTAATCTGTTATTGTTGATAACAAGTGAAGGAGCTTTCATTCATTCATCCATTTTGATTGGTTATTACATAATGCACCATATTATTACATATTCTTAAAAAAAAGTGCACCCCCCGCATTTTGTAAGAACCGCCGCATTGTTATAATGTCTTACAAAATGTGACAGATTATTACAAAATGTGGGTGTTATTACATAATGAAGTGACATTTTATTACATTTTGGCATTTTATTACATAATGCGTTATTACATAATGTGTTGCTACAGGGCCTTTTTAGAGGTTTATAATGTTTTTTTTGTGTCAGTAGTACATAGATTATATGTATTTTTTAATGTAATCATGTTTACTAAAAGCTTTGATTACTAAAGGGTTTTGCTTGGCTCCATTATATATGTAATATTATGTATATATTATTACACAATTACATTATATTCCATTTTTTTAGAGTATCAAATCATAACAAGAGTTATCTCAGGGCACTTACAGATAGAGTAGGACTAGACTACACTATCATTTACAAAGCCCCAACAATTCCCCCAAGAGCAAGCATTTGGTGCAACAGTGGCGAAGGAAAAACTCCCCTTTAAGCAGAAACATCGGACAGGAGGTAAAGACGATGAGGTCATTACAAACCTGCGTCCTTATTGGGGTCAATTTAGTAAAGTATTTTTAAGCTGCACATGAATGGCTGTTTGTGTTTCAGCTTTACCTCCAGATGTCCAGAAAGTGATTGTTGGTGAAGAACAGCAGCAGGAGTGGAGCTCCAGTCTGGACCAGGAGGACACAAAGCCCCCCCCACACATTAAAGAGGAACAGGAGGAACTCCGGATCAGTCAGGATGAAGAGCAGCTTAAAGGGCTGGAGGAGGCTGATATCACCAAGTTCCCATTCACTCCTGTCCCTGTGAAGAGTGAAGATAATAAAGAGAAACCTCAGTTCTTACAGCTTCATCCAAGGCAAACTGTAGAGATTAAAACAGAAGCTGACGGAGAGGACTGCGGAGGACCAGAACGAGCCGGAAACACGCATCCATACACGCATTTACAACCAGATACTGATGACAAGACGGGACGCTGTTCTGAAGCTGAGACGGATGACAGTAATAATTGGAAGGAGACCAGAGTACCACATTCAGGTTTGAACTCTCTGAATAATAATGAAGACCCCGTCAGTGATTCCAGATGTAGTGCCGGTGAGAAACCATTTAGCTGCTCGGAGTGTGGCAAAAGATTTGAACGCAAGGGACATCTGAAGACACACATGAGAACGCACAGAAGAGGGAGACGGTTGAACTGCTCAGTCGGTAAGAAAGCTTTTAAAGATCACGGAAATTTACAGCAACACATGGAAACCCACACAGGACAGCGACCATTTAGCTGCTCAGTCTGTAAAAAAGCGTTTGCAGCGTGTGACAGTTTAAATAAACACATGATAACCCACAAAGAAAGTAAAGCTTTATTAGAGAGTGGACATTTACACAATCGCATGAGAACGCACAAAGGAGACGACCCTTTCAGCTGCAGCATCTGTGACAGAATGTTCAGCAGGCCTCGTCAGCTCAGAAAACATAAATGCGTTGGTAAGATGAAAACAGAAGCTGACGGAGAGGACTGCGGAGGACCAGCACCAGCCAGGAACACATGTCAAGGTACACGTTTACAACCAGATACTGATGACAAGACGGGACACTTTTCTGAACCTGAGACTGATGACAGTAATAATTGGAAGCGGACCAGAAAACCTCAGTCAGGTTTAAACTCTGTGAATAGCAATGGATTCCCAGTCAGTAATTCCAGATGTAGTGCTGGGGAGAAACCATTTAGCTGCTCGGAGTGCGGGAAAAGAGTTGACCGCAAGATACATCTCAAGTTACACATGAAAACCCACACGAGAACTAATACACCAGTTAGCTGCTCCATCTGTAAGAAAACCTTTACAGCCAGGGGACGATTTTACAAACACATGCGAAACCACAGAAGAGGGAAACCATTTAGCTGCTCAGTCTGCCAGAAAGCTTTTAGACAGCGTGGGAATTTACAGGAACACATGAGAGTCCACACAGGAGAGAAACCGTTTAGCTGCTCCGTCTGTAAAGAAGCTTTCGCGGCGCGTTCCGGTTTATATAAACACGCGGCGGTCCACAAAGAAAAGCAATCTTTGTTAGTGAGTGGACACATGAGACCCCACGTAGCAGCGAACCCTTTCAGCTGCGGTAATTGTGACAAAATGTTCAACAGGCCACGTCAGCTCAGAAAACATAAATGTGTTGGTCAGATGGAAACGGAGGCTGATCGAGAGGACTGTGGAGGACCAGAACCAGCCAGGAACACATATCAAGATACACATACACAACCAGATACCGACGCCAAGACCGGAGACTCTTCGGAACCCGAGACTGACGACAGTGAGGATTGGAAGGGGACCAGAGAGTCAGGTGTCAACGCTCTGCGTAATGATGAAGTCGCTGTCGCTGGTGAGAAACCATTTAGCTGCTCTGAGTGTGGGAAAAGATTTGGCCGCAAGATCAATCTCAAGTTACACATGACAACCCACACAAGAGAGAAACCATTTAGCTGCTCAGTCTGTATGAAAGCCTTTACAATGAGTAGAAGTTTAAAGTATCACATGACAACCCACACAGGAGAGAAACCGTTTAGCTGCTCAGTCTGTAGGAGAGCTTTTAAAGGGATTGGACGTTTAGTAACTCACATTAGGACCCACACGGGAAAGAAACCATACAGCTGCTCAGTCTGTGAAAAAGCTTTCACGCGGAGTGGCTATTTAAAGAGACATATACAAATGCACACGCGGGAAGGGAGTCCATTTAGCTGCTTAGTCTGTACAAAAGCTTTTACGCTGAGAGGAAATTTAGAGACGCACATGAAAATTCACACACGGGAGGGAATCCATTTAGCTGCTCACTCTGTGTGAGAGCTTTTACAGCGCGTAGACATTAAAGGTATAGTGGAGGATTTTATTTTTCCGGGTGGATCATCAAGACTATTGGTCCTCCTAGTTGTCAATCATTCTGGGATATGTTTACGGAAGGCCGTCGTACGTGCCGTGACAGGCCAGCGAGCCACAGCCTACGACCATAGACAGTATATAAAAGCCTCCGACCGCTTCCTCCCCGCTCTCGGCGTTAGCTTGTTTGTTGGCCTGTAGCATGCTAACGTTAGCTATAGAGATGCTTGTCGTAAATAGATTTCCACTTACTGGTGGCGAGTCTGACATAGTGGAAAAAGTGCAAATCTTCTTTTGGAAAGTAGGCTTGTAGAGCCATGCCGACAGCAACTTGTAAACAGAGCGTGCAAGTGGAGAGGGCGGTTCTTGTCTAAAATTCTGGAAAATCCTCCATTATACTTTTAAAGAGAGAGAAGAGAATCCATTTAAGCACCATTGTGTTCATATCTACTATCAATCCAGGCTAAAGTCAATGATAATAATGCATGCATGTTGCTTCGGAGTCAGTACTCCGAGGCTTACCCTGTCGCTCTCTCACTTGTTCTGCCACCCACTTCCCGTGCATACACACCGGCTCTGCTATTCTCTTAAAGAGACGTGCTATAACAACACAGACACACTAGCAAACAAGTATGAATCCTCACAACAGCGTAGGCCACTTACGTCGGCTGCAGCGTAGGCTCTGCGTAGAGGACCGTTTTCTGAGTGCTCTTGGTTTAAAGGAAATAGCTTAATGCGTGGCAGTTTTATGTTCTTTCAACCCTTGTTGAACAGAAAGCAGCATCTAGTGAGCTCAGAAAATAAAGAAAACGGTTCACAAAGCTTTATTTGGCTATGGTCGACTATAAAGTCGACAACTGCTATTGTTTGTAGCTCTTGGCTCTCCAGAAGGAGCAACACATTTACTACATTGCTCAAGAGGGGGGGGGGGGGGGGGGGGGTCCAGCTAAAAGAGAGCATGGCCTGCTGAAAGTCGCCAGACACAGAAACTCTTCTCTAGCAGTTGGCGTGAGTGCCTGCTTGGAGTAAACCAGTCAGCATCACCGACATGGACAACGTCTACCAGCTAACCTGAAACAAGTGATGAAGCTAGCACCAAGCTACGGAAATACAAGGACTGAAGCTACCAGCTTCATCCAGCCTTCACAATTGGGATACTGCACCACTGAGACTCCATAATTTAACTTCAGAACCAAAATTTGCCCAGCCTTGCTTGCTGACAACGGCAGAACAAAGGATTTCTTCCTGTGATAATGTAACCAACTGGGCTAGCATTAGCATAGCAACAGCAGCTATGCAAAGCTGTTAACTGTTCAACTTCTGTTATGTATATGTATTGATTTGATGCACTGCTATCTAGACCTAATTTGTTGTAATGTTTGTTTAGTTTATTGGACCTACAATAACATGTGGGCGGCCTGAAGCCTTAAAACATACCTTTTTAGTGTACAGAATGCTAAGCTATTAAATGATTGTTGGCATGATTTTATAAATCATGTTTTAATGTTAAACATAAATGTGGCACAGTGAACCCCTAAGATGAACGATATCTGTGGATGGCTACCTCAGTGACTACCTTAGCTATAGCCTATTATGTTTTTTTTTTTTCACAAATAGGCTGATGTTTTAATGCTAATAATATGTTGGATTCATGTTAAGACATTTACATTTTTTTTCTTGTATTAGCAGGGTGCGATTTATGAAAAAAGCAGAGGGGGCAAACTGCACCGTGTGTTAAGTCTCTACAACTAAAACCACACACATATCCTTTTCCTCCTGTCAGCTTAGATATTTTAGTTGAGTTAGATAGTGTTTTTTTATCAGTTTTTTGAATAAACACTATGGAAAATACATGTCTATGTAACTTTGTACAAAGGTGAATTTTTCCTACCTGTTCTGTGACAAGAACTTTCGATAGTTATCTGTGTATGTTAAATTTTGGTTGTAGTTATGAATTTAATTAGGAATTTCAAATTGGTAGTTTTATTATTCTTTGATAATTATTCATTACTTTTCATAGCCATTTTAATACCTTGACCCCTACATAGTTGGTACGTCTGGCTGAGGCCTGGTTCCCAACATTGCTTTTATCAACTTCAGTCTCGCTTTAAATGTGTTGGAATAGCTAGTTCTAGAAGTAATACGTTAACATTATTTCTGTTAATGTTCCTTTCACCTAATAAGGTTACGTACAATTTCAACGAGATCTGACTTGAGAACAGCACATTTTGTGCTTGGTTAAAGCCCTTTGAAACAAATGTGACCAAATGGACCAAAAAATACTCAAATGAGGAACTTTGGGTATAAAGGCATGACGCTGCCATAACAAGTCACCAGCGCACGCCTGCCGTCCCCCAATACTGTTCTGTATTCATCAACAGAATCTGACCCCAGCGCAACTCACTCTGCATTAACAACCTTAACTCCTGCAACTTAGACTGTACAGTGTTTGGATCTACAGCAACATTTTATTTATTTATTTACCTTTATTTAACCAGGAAAGTCCCATTGAGATTAAAAACCTCTTTTTCAAGGGAGTCCTGGCCAAGAAGCAGCAAAAGAGTTTCAAACATACGATACAATTACATACCCATTATGAAAAACAGTTACAAAGGATTGACTCATGTGTTCTCAATCTGGACTTAAAAGCGTTCAATGAAATTAATTCAGTCAATTTCCAGTCTTTTTTGCAACATGTTCCATGTGTGTGGGGCTGAGTAAACAAAAGCCCTTTTTCCAAGTTCTGTACGGGCAAGTGGAACAGCGAGCAACAAAAGATCATTCGAACGCAAACAATGTGAGCCAACGCTCCTCCGTGAGATTAAGTTACAGATGTAGGAAGGCAATAGACCAAGCATGGCCTTATAAATGAAAGCATACCAGTGACCCAGCCTCCTGGAGGACAAAGAAGGCCATCCCACTCGAGAATACAGTTCACAGTGATGGGTCAAGACCCTACAATTAGTAATGAACCGCAGAGAAGCATGATATGCAATGTCAAGCTTATGGAGACATTTAGCAGAGGCATTCATGTACAACAAGTCTCCATAGTCTAAAATGGATAAAAATGTTGCATTAACAAGGCGCTTTTTTGCCTCAAAAGAAAAACAAAATTTATTACGAAAGAAAAAGCCCAATTTAAGTTTAAGCATTCACAAGATTATCTATATGGGGC
Source organism: Gymnocephalus cernua (assembly GCA_023631565.1). Lineage (NCBI taxonomy): Eukaryota > Metazoa > Chordata > Actinopteri > Perciformes > Percidae > Gymnocephalus > Gymnocephalus cernua. The sequence goes on along the minus strand of CM042448.1, from coordinate 8,524,952 downwards.
TTAAAAGTCAGGGAGTCATCAAGCAAGATACCCAGATACTTGTAGGTGTGAACCATGTCTATGACATTTCCCTCAAGAGTGGACACTAAGGGGATACATTGAGGGACATTCTTAGTGTTTGAAAACAACATTAGTTTGGTCTTTTCAGCGTTAAGAACCAGTTTTAGCTGGATCAGTGTGTACTGTACCACATTGAAAGCTTTCTGCAGAGATTCTACAGCTCTGGCAGAGTTCAATCCAAAACAGTAAATGATTGTGTCATCAGCGTAAAAATGCATATTAGCGTCAGAAACATCTTGTCCTAAATCATTAATATACATGATGAACAGGAGGGGTCCTAATATAGAACCCTGCGGCACCCCCTTGTGGACATTCAAAAATTCAGAACACAGACCATCACATTTACATTAAAACTAAAAGGGAACTAGACTTTGCACGTTTGAGTTTTCAACATTTTATCATAAAGAAAAACATTGTGTATGCATAATTACAAATATCCAGTATTACAATAATTTAAACATACACAGTACATACTTAAATTCTTACAGCCCTAGCCGTATTTTGTATTGCATCTTGCATATATAGTTCTTTGTGCTAACATAATGTGAGTGAGAGCAACAAATGACCAATTATGCGGATTGGTTCTCCTTCCATGGCCACACTCGCAGCTGATTGGGAGGCTGGGCTACTTAACTTCCTGTTAGTCTGCACTCAGGCTCGTCGTTGGTAGCAGCTTCATCCCCCTAGCCCTCCAAACTTTTGTACAACTGTTTTGGACTTATAGCAACATGACAGCCAAGTGATAGTAATTCTTCTGCTGACATTGCTGTTAGCATTGTATCTTCATGTCAAATGATACTAAAGAATTATTTAGCAGCTACAATCGCTGTGATCATTGGTTTGAACCTGCGCGGGGAAACCCCATTGGATTTCAAGTCCAACGCCTTAACCACTCGGCCAAAACATCATATTGCTTCGGTAGAGACTTTTAAAGGCGCTGATGCACCAACCTGATTATCGGCCGTTATCTGGCGAGGTCGGTGACTCGAGCCTGTTCGGTGTGTTCTGTGCCGTCGTCAGTCGGAGGAGCCGTCAGCGTTCATTTTGGCCAGTGGGCAGTCGGACTCAATGACCAATCTGATTGGTGGAGTGCTAGCCCTTGACTGGCGAATCAGTGCACGAGAAAACCGGAGCTGACAACGCCAGTATCTTCTTATTACTAGCCATAGTATTTTTTTCCGTTCAGTTATGTTAGTATGTATTGAGTTGATGTAAATTAATGCTTTTTTTGTTTGTTTTTATCAGATTCATCGATTACTCGAAAAAATAATCGAGAGAGCCCTAATTAAAATATGATTAAAAGGTGCCGTTTTGAATCGTATAGGATTCTTTCGGGCTCAGAGGGTTTTAATCAATGTCTGTGATGTCTGTCCCACACTACCATCTATGTTCTGTAAGTTGTTAAACAAAAGAGCAAATTAACATTCAGAAACTTCACGGGAGAAAGGAGGAGACCACACATCTTTTTATAAACCTCCATAGAAAATGAAAGACATAAATTCTGGTTTCTGTCTCTGGGGAAACTCTGAAACATTTAGTGTGTTTGGCTGAAGCAAAACCAAAACTACTCTCTCCAAACTTAGAGAGTAAAACCTGATTTTATATTCCACTGACATGACCAGGGCCGCCTTAACCTAATGTTAGGCCCCGGGGCTGAGAGGTTTTGTAGGCCCCCCATCCCTTCGTTTTACAGAGTCTCATATAAAAAAAAGTGTAATATCTAGGTAATCTACATCACAAAATGCATTAGTTTCTTTCGAGACATACAACAGTGAGTTTTCCCTCTTTGAGCCAGACATCACCATAATATTGTTATTAACATATCACTGAGTCCACCTGAGCATAAACACAAGATACTTTATGTAACAACCACACACAGCAACTTATGGTGATGATAAAACCAAAATGTGTGAAAGTATGATTTCAAACGATATTATGAAAAACATCACCGACCATCACCTGTCTGCACAAACATTGATAATAACTGATAACAGCATTAGCAAAGAACAGCAGCAGATCAAAGTAGGAGCCTCTTCTCTGGCCTCAGCAAGCCCTGTGAACCAATCACATGCACCTGCTGGCAGGAGCTGGATTTTATATTTTTTATTTTTCAAATGATTACTAATTTGCTGTGTGACATTTATATTTTTGTATATCAAATAATGAGGTAAATAGCAAAAAGGGTTATGGATAGGTTCTAAAATATAGCCTACTAAAAATTAACTGTTATAGCTGATAGAGGTGAAAGTGAAAGTGAGTAAAGCGACGTGACTCGCTGAGACGCGAGCAGGCTGAGACTAGTTGACTGAACGTTACCTGTAGAAGAGTATGTTGCAGAACAGGATTCAAGATTTTTTTATCACATAGTAATGCGGCTAAATTTAGCAAGATTTTATCTGTAGATGTTACAGTTGATGTTTCCTCGTCCACCGCCGAGGCAAACTGTTGATTAGCTGTAGAGCCAGAGTCTGAAATAACGTTAGCAAGCAGCCGCCGAGAGGGCATGAGGATAAAATACACAATGACTGAGGAAGCCGAGGGTTTTCTACCGGATAGTACTTGTACTTTTTAGAGGAAAAGTACACTTCTAAGCAATTCTAAGAACTACTCTCCCCCAAAATCCTTTTTACCATTTGCATTCCCACTGGCCTAGGAGGGGTAAGGGGAGTGATGCAAGCACGGCAACGGTCTTTATAGCATTAAAATCAGAAAAGAAATACGCCAAAAAAAAGTATGAACTAGGCTATATACAAAATCTAATGTAGCCTATGTCATAATTTAAACAAGTCTCCCGAAGGTATCTCTCTCTCTCTCTCTCTCTCTCTCTCTCTGCCTGTGGCCGTGTGTGTGTGTGTGTGTGTGTGTGTGTGTGTGACACACCAGGCGCTTGTGGAGTTTAACGCCAAAAAGGCAGTTAACCACACGTTCCCTTTAATCTTATGATGGACAAGTGTTGTGATATTTAAACAAACATTCCGTGACCGGCGAAAATAAAAGCCTCTTATTTACGAGACCAGCAACTTACAGCGGGGCGTCCCAGGATGACAGGCCGACCGGCGAGTAAGCGATCCTGGGCCACCACCAGCTGGCTGTCCGTCACTTTATGGAGCTTCTCAACTCCGAAAACTTTGAAGCAAATTGTCAATTTGGCAACGATTTTCGGAAGACTGCCTATATTCGAAATCTAACCACTTCATTTCTCGCGTAAAACGTTGTCAGAAGTGACTTTAATGATGAATAAGATGGTGAAAAATTGTTAAAAATATCCCGCTGTTGCTCTCTCAAGCGCAAACCAGTACAGAAGACATCACTCAGTCATAGAGGGACACACCCCAAAACTAACTATAGACATTCTGATAGGTAAGCTCACGGGCCATAGGCGATGGGGCCACGTGGGTCACTCCTAATTTGGATGCCATATAACCTGCGATTAGAGTGATTGACAGAAAACCTGACAAGTTATAAAACTATATGACCTTTCTAGCTCATCACTAACGTGAATATGGGAGGCCCCTGAACTTGGGAGGCCCCTGGGCTTCAGCCCAGGTAAGCCCGTGCATTAAAGCGGCCTTACATGACTAATAAATGTGATACCATAACCATGTTGGAATAACATAATGTTGCATTTTTTCAGCACATTCTCCCAGGTCCATCCACTATTCAGTTAAAGAAGTGATTTAAACAAGTGAATTACTTTTTTATAATAGTTGATTCCTCCAGCAGATGCTGTCTCTCCGTCTGCCTCCTCCTCCTTCCGGGCCGCTTCATGGGAGCGGAATCTTGGGAGGTTCCACCTCCTCCCTCGTTGACGAGGCCCAGGGTGATGATGCCCCCCGAAAATGTAAATGAAGTAGATACTTACCTGACAGGTGGATTCTGAAATAAACCTGAAAGAAGAAGGGAACAAGTGAGTAATAAGGGAAAGAGTATTTTATTTTATTATTGCATATGATGTGTGTGTGTGGGGGGAGGGGGGTTGCACTGGATTATCTGTTGTCAAGCTCGTGAAAACAAATGTGACACACCCAGTTTTTCTGATGCACCCACATTAGTTTTATCTGGCTCGGTTAGTGGTCCATCCAGTCAGAATGCATACTTTCATAGAGAAGTGAGGACACACACACACACACACACACTCTGGTTAATGATAAGAAACTGCGTCACTTCACTTTGTCTGCTGGAAGTTGAAGTTGAAGCTCCTTTTCTACACAGACTGATGAAGTTCGTGGCTGAAAGTTCAGTAAGTGGAGCTGTGATTGGTTGAGATGACGTCTTTGATTGTTGTGGTTGGAATAACGGTTGAATTGAATTGATGGTGAAGGTGTGATTGTTGAAAGACAGACACTTCGGGCACAACAGTTTTCTAGAACTATATATTTTGACTATTTATCTTCTATAACATGTCCGATGATGACATTTTAAAACATCTTCCCTGTGTGCTTCGAGGATTCAGTCAGAGGTGGAATGAAGTAAAACCAGTTTACAGAAGGGAGGAGAAGATGACGGCGGAGGGGAGGAGAGAGGGAAGAGGAGAGAAGGAGTGGAAGATGAGGGAGGAGGGGAGGAGAGCAGAGAAGGAGGCGAAGATGAGGGGGAACTCCAAGAACTCCAACTGGAAAACTATTCCAGATATCCATTATGTAATTTTTAATATCTAAATATATATAAACCATGATAAGATCTCATGAATAAATGTTGATTTAAACAGCTGCTATCGGGCTAAAAAGACCAATAATAAAACTGCCACAGATTTCAAGTTAAAACTACATTATGTAAGAATTTCTCCCATCTAGCGGTGAAATTGTATATGACAACCAACTGAATTACACTTTGTAAGCCCCCCCCCCCCCCCCCCCCCGCCCCCCACATTCCGAGTGCGTTCTAACTCCTACGGTGGCCGAACCCAAAATTAGTGACAACCGTCCGTGAGTGTCCCTTCCAGTGTAATAATAGTTTGACGTTATTTTGGTACCATTTCATTGCTAACATCAGCTATCAGGTTCCCAAACATATGCAAGCTAATGTTAGTAAAGTATCAGTGCTATCGTTATTCTTTATATTGTAAGAGATTAATAGTGTAAGGCGATGTTTACAGCGTAGGAGAGAAGCAACGGAGGTTTGTGTTTTTAATATATTTCTCTGAGCAGCATGAACAATGTCAATGAAACTGAAATGATCTCTTAGTGTCTCCATTGTTTACACACAGCTGTTCTAGCTGTAGCTAGTCTGTGTTACAACTCCATGACGTGAGTTGTCTGCCAGGGAAATCACGGCACATATGATTACGTTTATGTTACAAGGTAGACAATCCGTTTTCATCATTGACGCGAGGAAAAGTATCCTACACGTCGTTCTAGCGTTATACACAACCATGCTATAGTTAGCCAAGCAAATAGCAACTATAAAACTTTTACACAACAAGGCAGAATTACCTGTTGAGAAGAAAGTAGGCAACTTCGCCATCCCTTTTAAAATCCTTGCTCCTCATCAGCTCTTTCCATCTTGGAAAAGCCACAACAATATTAACTTTGGTCGCGTTGCTTTGCCTGGCACATTGTCATTTTAATTTCCTCGGCGACTCAGTTAGCTACATGTCCTCGATAATAGACGCAACAGGCTTTCAAATCTGCCGGCGGTGAGTCACAAGTAATCTTCTCACCCCTCCCTCCCTGGCATACGTCACAGTCAGTGCCACTGAGTGAAAAGTGCAAAATGCGGAGCACTATAGCCTGTATGGCCCTTACGGGCTACCGTATTTCAAGATGGCGCATGGCTATGGACCATGGCGTCTACCCCAGTTCATGTAAGCGCAAATGTAAAATTTCAAGCCAATAGCAATACTTGGAATTGATGGTGGTGGTCAATATTCAAAAAAAGGACAAGTTTGTGAAGGGCAACACAGATTTTCATAATAAACAACTACAAATGTTACACAATGGGGCTTTAAGAGGGGGTGTTTTTTCTTTCGTCTTTATCCGACGGTGAGGGATTAACATGAATGTATATCTGACGGACCCCCACGTCGAAAAACAACGTAAAAGGTAAACTTCTTTCGTTGGAACTTAACGCCAGAGATCCTTGGCCATGCGTCAGACAGTTGACGAGTAGGGAGTGATACTGTTCTTGGAGTTTCCCCTCAACATCCACTCCCTCTCTCCTCTCCTCCCTCATCTTCCCCTCCCTCCCTTCTGTAAACTGGTTTTCCTTCGTTCCACCACTGACTGAAGTCATCTGACCTTTAGACTTTAATTTGGACTTGAGTTGTTTTTACAGCGAAGACTCGAAGCACACAAGGAAACATGTTTTAAAATGTCCTTGTCTCTATAAAAGATGAATAGCCCAAAAACTATAGTTCTGAAAAACCTGTAGTTCTGAAGTTCAACCGGATGTCCGTGACCTTCCTCTTTCTTTGTGTTCACGTTCTTAACTCTTTGAAAACAATTAAAAGCTAAAAATTGCTTTGATCAGGACCTAGGAATCAGGACATGTTCTGTCTGCCGTTCTGTCTTTCTGTCTCTCTGTCTGTTTCTCTGTTTCAGTACTACAGGCCAACCTGGTCTCACAATATTCAGTGAAATTAGCACAAACTGTTAACATCGCATTACGTGGTGGTGGCACAGAATGTGTGAAAATTCTGTGCCACCACGGAAAACAGTGCCAATGTAAAGTCAATGAGAAAATGACATAGCATTAAGGGCAACTATGGTAGCGAGTAGCATGAAAGGCCGAAATCCTCATAGGGAGGTTGGTTGGGGGGGTGGATGGGTCAAACAATACAGGACTTTCACCCAGGAGACTGGGGGTTGTGTCCCGTGTGTCATGTTTCCTAAACCCAACTGTCACGTTCTTCTTTTACTAAACCCAACCATACCATTCTTCTTTTCCTAAACCCACTCATCTCGTTTTTTTCCTAACCCAACCGTGCCGTTGTTCTTTTCCTAAACCCAACCGTCCCGTTGTTCTTTTCCTAAACCCAATTGTCCCGTTGTTTTCCCGCGTGTCATGGAAACGTAAGCCCACCCACGACCTTTTCCTTAATTTAACTGTTCATTTCACGGAATTCTGTGAGATCAGGTTGTACAGGCAGTGCCACTCCTCCACATTTCACCATTTCACAGTACAAACACCCACTTGCTTAGCTGTGGCGCAGTTATTATGTACAAATATTTAGAAACCAAAAAGCATCAAACCACTTGCCAGCATACAGAGCATCTACCGGTATATGTGGGGTTGTAACGTCATCAAATGTGACACACCCAGTTTATCTGATTAACACCCACATTAGTTTATTCTGGCTCCACTAGTGGTCCAACCAGTCAGAATGCATACTTTCATAGAGAAGTGAGGACACACACACACTCTGGTTAATGATAAGAAACGGCGTCACTTCACTTCACTTTGTCTGTTGGAAGTTGAAGCTCCTTTTCTACACAGACCTGCTGACGACAGAGCTGCACACTGATGAAGTTCATGGCTTAAAGTTCAGTAAGTGGAGCTGTGATTGGTTGAGATGACGTCTTTGATTGTTGTGGTTGGAAAAACAGTTGAATTTATGGTGAACGTGTGATTGTTTAAAGCTGGGAAACAAGTGTGAGCAGGCAGAGAGAATTCCAGATGAAGTGTTGCTTTGAATGAAGGAGAAGAGTTGAGTCTGATCTGGGGTCTGTCAGGACTCTTATTGATGTGGAGGGGAAGGTAGCAGGGGGGCGAGCAATAGGACTCAGCAGGGATCACTTTATAGGACCAGCATGTAAAATCATCTCTTCTGACGTCTTGTTAAAGTCAAGTTTGTTTTACACTTCAGGCAAAAACAGTTTCCTTTTAGACTATTGGAAAGAAAACATTGATTTTATTCTACTTTGTCTGTCTGTAGATTTCTCCACAGCCACTATCTGTAGAAGAATGTTTTTGATTTTACTGTAATTCAATGGGAACTTGTTTTTAACATGATCTTTTTACGGTGCACATTAATCAGCAGGTTTTAGTTGGGTCTTTTTTAAACGTCCCATGGCATGACAATTTCACTTTTTGAGGTTTTATAACTCTCCTCCTCAATAGCTACAGACACAAAAATGGCACATACTAAGGAAAGCTCATTGTGGGACTGGCTCTAGTGGCTGTAATTCTGCACCAAGGCTGAATTTCGGGAAAGAAACTTCAGATACAGTATTAGGGGACCACTAAGGCCTATATAAAAGCACCCAAAGAGCACCATGTCATTGGACCTTTAATTCAACTGTCTGAGACACTTTTTCTGTTGTACTTTTCTCTTCAGGTTTTTCTGTGTTAAAGAGGAGCTGAGCAGTCTTCGAGTCTTTGCTGTGAAAACAAGTCTAAAGGTGTGTTGACTTCAATCATTGATGGAACGAAGGAAAACCAGTTTATGGAACGGAGGGAGGGGAAGATGAGGGAGGAGAGGAGAGAAAGAGATAAGGAAGAAAAGAGAGGAGGAAAAGCATATCAGACAGGAGTAGAGTAGTTGGAGGGAGGACCTCCAGTGGTCACAGTGAGTAACTACACCTCCAGCTGATTTCTGCAGCTTCTCTGGTTTCTTCTTTTGAATCATCCAGGGCTGCGGTCCAATAGTCCTTTTTGTTTAGGAAGGTTCCTAATGGAGTGAAATGACCCAGAAGTAGTTAAGTGGCTGCCATGATGAGAGCTGTTTGAATTGTCTGTTTTCATACAATCATACTAATCAGGATTCGTGTGGATAAATATGAGCGGACAGGAGTGTGATCGTGATAATAAACTATTTGCAGAACACCTTTCATACAAGAAACTGCCTACAGCTCTGTTCTTTATAATAAGTAGATGACATGCAGTGAGTGTTTCACATTAAAAGACATAAATAATGCAGAATAAGATGGAAAATTAAACAATTCAATTCAATTTTATTTATAGTATCAAATCATAACAGGAGTTATCTCAGGACACTTTACAGATAGAGTAGGTCTAGACCACACTCTATAATTTACAAATACCCAACAATTCCCGACATTCCAGGAATTCCCCCAAGAGCAAGCATCAATGCAACAGTGGCAAGGAAAAACTCTCTTTTAGGAAGAAACCTCGGACAGACCCACAGCGATGAAGTAATATTTCCACCGTGTTGTCCACGTTTATAGAGCCAGCATGAAACAACATGGTGAGAACACACGGTGTGAAGTATCCAGATGTGCTTTCTGTGTCCATCTTTGAAACAGCGTGGTTTTACCAGCAGACCCACGTCAGTAATATAGTTACGTAGCCGTGTAAGGGCAGTCAGACTTTCTGAGCACCGTGGTTGCCTTTTCCTAATTCCTTTTGAGATCTCCTTCACATCTTTCCTTGACTTCATGATGTTTAACATTGGGGTTGAAGAGAAGTGGTTAGGAAAGGACATAGGAGGTAATTGGTTTGACTTTCGCCACACCAAGTGACATTCAGCTCTGATTTCCATGAAGCAGTAAAATCCTCCAAACAGCTCCATGAGGCCATCTAGTGGACTGATAGAAGTAGAGCAGCTGATGGCAGCTTCCTCTGCTCTGATCCATCCTCACCACTGACCAATGAGAACCAGCAGCATCTTCTCTGTCCAATAACAAGCCACTATTGATCCATGTGTTGATCAGTTCTCTGTGTTGAGTGTATGAAATGTGATAAAGTGATGAGAAAAGGCCCTCAGTAGTTCCCAGAGTTCAGTCACTGTTTTTAACTGCTTCTTTAGTCTGAGCAACAGTCCAACAAGTCAAAAGGATTCAACTGACACAGATATGGCACAGAGAGAAGCAGCCAATCAGAGGACCAGCTGCTGATAATTAGCTTTTTTTGTGATGTGAGGGATGAATGACTGATAATGTGCTGTTGAATGATTGGACTGCTGCTCTCAGTGTTTCCTCTCCAGATGAAGGTGTGGACTCTGCTATGAGTCAGTGTGAGGACAGAGAGGAGGGAGTCCCTCCCTCTAAAAGCACTCTGTGTGGGGAAGATGACAGCCAGACCAGAGCTCAGAGGTGAGAGGACCATCTCTAACTGTCCACCACTCAGATCACTCCACCTTCATTATTCACACTCAAAGCTCTGTGTGTGTTGTGTTTCAGCCCAGAGAAGCAGCACAGACCTGGACCTGGACCTGAACCTGAACCTAAACCTGGACCTGGACCCAGCTGTGTGTCCTTCAAGAATAACCAGTCAGAGGATGATTTTGTTAATTTTAAACAACAAGACAAAAAGTACGTAGTTGTAAATTGTGTTCAGTAACACATCCGTAATGTCAGTAATAAAATACAGTTTTTGTGTTGTATTACAACATTTTAATTAATGAATTAATGAATTAGATATAAAATCTTTGATGAGCTTTACTGAATTTCTTTCTATCAGGATCCATCAGGAACCAGACTGTCCTGAAGATGAACCCAGCTCTGTGTCCATGAAGAGTGACCGGTCTAAGGATCTTATTATAGACTTCAAAGATGGACGCCACTCTGTTGATCAAAGGTGAAGATTTCAAAACTGATGATGACGACATGTGTCTGGTCAACTCAGTTTAACTCAGCCTCAGTTTCAAAGTGTACAACAAATAGTAAAATGTAAAAATTACAGTTTCTTCACATTGTTTATTTTTGGTGTACACCTGTCTTTTACAATATACAGTATTTTATATTTTACCTTAACTGCCGTATTTTATGTCTTTGATTTTCTTTATATTTGTTTGAGCACAACTGGAGGGAGCCTGAGCACTTTTATTATTTTATTGCCAATGACAGCTTCACTGTCATCATTGTACATTCAACCTGATCTCACAGAATTCCGTGAAATGAACACGAGCCCTTAACTCAAAATCTGTGGCAGCTTCACGGAATCGCAAAAAATTCTGTGATGGGCCCACAGAAGAATTCCGTGAAATGAACACGGATCGCTGAAAAATGAACACGGATTGCCAAAAATTCCGTGATGGGACCACGGAACAATTCCATTAAATAAACACGGCCCTTTAAGTTAAGGAAAAGCTTATGTTTCCGTGACACGCGAGAAGAACGGGATGGATCGGTTTAGGAAAACAAGAAAGCGCCTTAAGAAGAAAGCAACCTTAGAAAACAGGACACACGGGACACGAACCCCGGTCTCCGGGGTGAAAGTCCTGTGTTTGACCCATCCACCACCACCCCAACCAACCTCCTTATGCGGAATTTCAGCCTTACATACTGCTTGCTACCATTGACGCTCTTAATGCTACGTCATCTTCTCATTGACTTTACATTGGCATTGTTTTCCGTGGTGGCCACACAGAATTCTCACACATTCCGTGCCACCACCACGGAATGAGCTGTTACTAGCTCGTGCTCATTTCACGGAATTCTGTGAGACCAGGCTGGTGCATTTGACAATAAATAACTTGAAACCTAAATATAGGAAAAGGAAGGTGGACTCTCAGTTGAAAACTCACTGCTTTGAGACCACATCTATGCCTCTTTTTATTAGATTAGATTCAACTTTATTGTCATAGCACAGAGTAACGGTACTGAGACAACAAATTGCCATTAAGCTTCTAACCAGAAGTGCAAAAATCAGTAAAGTGCAGAGTGATGTACAGAATATATACCAGGGAAAGATGCTAATAGTTTAACAGTGGAACAACGGGCCACAAAGGCCCTAATTTGATACATTTTTGTTGGGAACATTTTGGAGCTGACATTAGTTAATGTTGATGTAAACAAAAATGTATCCGAAAATGTTTAGGCCATTTCGTCTTGACCTGTATAGAATAAAATCCTTTGTGAAAGACCGAGACAAGACCAAAACATATCTTGAGTAGCTACAACACTGTCGAGCACTACCAATCTAGTTCTGCCATCATAGTCACCCCACAGCATCATATTCAAGCATATGCTGCACACTGCACCGAATACAGCTTTAAAATATACATTGAAACATGTCTAAATTAAATATTGATCATGGATCATACACACTGTTAAAAAGAACTACCTGGATACAAATGTAATGTACTGACAAAGTATTTAATCACTGACAGGTTTTGTCTCAGTGTGTTGTGGGCACAGTGCAGAATTCATCTTGTGTTTCTATCAGGAGGAATCTGATAGAACCTGAACCCAGCTGTGTGTCCATGAAGAGTGACATGAAGAGTCTATAGGTCAACCGTTATACTTTAAAGACGGACGCCACTCTGTGGACGGACACCATTCCCTGTTATACCCAAATATCACTTCATGGACCTTTACCTTGTGTTTGTCTCTGTGTGGACAGATATAATGTGAGCTAATTCTTCCTGATTCCTCCACAGAGTGGACCAGGAAAGCTTAGAGGTCCCCAGTGGTCAGTCTGCCCAGCAGCATCAAACACACCTGGACTCCATATTTATGGTCTGTACATGTACAATAACTACTTTTACATCTCTTCTGTTCACAATCATCTCCATGCTGCACTTTTTAGACCAGTGGATTGTCAGTCTGTCCAACATGGATCTGATGTTTGCTTCCACATGATTTCAGTTTGATTTGTCATTCATATAATCTTCTGTTCTAGTTGCTGGAGGAGGACATCAGCACTTTTGTAAAGAAGGAGCTGAAGAAGATCCAGAAGGTTCTGAGTCTAGATTACGCAGAATGCTTAGATAGTCAGAGGGAGGATGAGGAGGTGTTGGACGGTGAGGATGAAGAACAGAGGAAAAGCAGCAGAGAGGCATTTCTGAAGATCACACTGCACTTCCTAAGGAGAATGAAGCAGGAGGAGCTGGCTGAACGTCTGCAGAGCAGTAAGAGGATTTCTCTGAAGATTAAACATGCTGGATAAATGGGATGTTTACTCAAGAAGTGGACCAACATTTATTCATATACTCAAATATGTTGAAATATGTTCTTTGACGTATTGATCTTCTTTGTTGTGTGTTCATTCAGGAAGTTATCGTGGAGTTTGTAAGCGTAAACTCAAATTTAACCAGCAGAAAAAGATGCAGTGTGTGTTTGAGGGGATTGCTAAAGCAGGAAACCCAACCCTTCTGAATCAGATGTTCACAGAGATCTACATTATAGAGGGAGAGACTGCAGAGGTCAATGTTGAACATGAGGTCAGACAGATTGAAACAGCATCCAGGAAACCAGACAGACCAGAAACAAGAATCAGACAAGAAGACATCTTTAAAGCCCCACCTGGAAGAGATGAACCAATCAGAATAGTGATGACCAAGGGAGTGGCTGGCATTGGGAAAACAGTCTTAACACAGAAGTTCACTCTAGACTGGGCTGAAGACAAAGCCAACCAGGACATCCATTTCACATTTCCGTTCACTTTCAGAGAGCTGAATGTGCTGAAAGAGGAAAAGTACAGCTTGGTGGAACTTGTTGATCGCTTCTTTAGTGAAACCAAAGAAGCAGGAATCTGCAGGTTTGAAGAGGTCGTGTTCATCTTTGATGGCCTGGATGAGTGTCGACTTCCCCTAGACTTCCACAACACTGAGATCGTGACTGATGTTACAGAGTCCACCTCAGTGGATGTTCTGCTGACAAACCTCATCAAGGGGAAACTGCTTCCCTCTGCTCGCCTCTGGATAACCACACGACCTGCAGCAGCCAATCAGATCCCTCCTGAGTGTGTTGACATGGTGACAGAGGTCAGAGGGTTCACTGACCCGCAGAAGGAGGAGTACTTCAGCAAGAGATTCAAAGATGAAGAGCAGGCCAGCAGACTCATCTCCCACATCAAGACATCACGAAGCCTCCACATCATGTGCCACATCCCAGTCTTCTGCTGGATCACTGCTACAGTTCTGGAGGACGTGTTGAAGACCAGAGAGGGAGGAGAGCTGCCCAAGACCCTGACTGAAATGTACATCCACTTCCTGGTGGTTCAGTCCAAAGTGAAGAACAGCAAGTATGATGGAGGAGCTGAGACCGATCCACACTGGAATACAAAGAGTAGGAAGATGATCAAGTCCCTGGCAAAACTGGCTTTTGAGCAGCTGCAGAAAGGCAACCTGATCTTCTATGAATCAGACCTGACAGAGTGTGGCATTGATATCAGAGCAGCCTCAGTGTACTCAGGAGTGTTCACACAGATCTTTAAAGAGGAGAGAGGACTGTACCAGGACAAGGTGTTCTGCTTCGTCCATCTGAGTGTTCAGGAGTTTCTGGCTGCTCTTCATGTCCATCTGACCTTCATCCACTCTGAAGTCAACCTGCTGGCAGAAGAACAAACTACCTCCTGGTGGTCTAAAGTGTTCAGAGACAAATCAACACATTTCTACCAGAGTGCTGTGGACAAGGCCTTACAGAGTCCAAATGGACACCTGGACTTGTTCCTCCGCTTCCTCTTGGGTCTTTCACTGAAGACCAATATGGCTCTCCTACGAGGTTTGCTGACACATACAGGAAGTAGCTCACAGACCAATCAGGAAACAGTCAAATACATCAAGAAGAAGATCACTGAGAATCTGTCTGCAGAGAGAAGCATCAATCTGTTCCACTGTCTGAATGAACTGAATGATCGTTCTCTAGTGGAGCAGATCCAACAGTCCCTGAGATCAGGAAGTCTCTCCACAGATAAACTGTCTCCTGCTCAGTGGTCAGCTCTGGTCTTCATCTTACTGTCATCAGAAAAAGATCTGGACATGTTTGATCTGAAGAAATACTCTGCTTCAGAGGAGACTCTTCAGAGGCTGCTGCCAGTGGTCAAAGCCTCCAACAAAGCTTTGTATGTGCACACACAACAATCCAGATTAAATGTAGTTTTTCTTTATTCAGAAAAAACAACCAATGTTTGTAATTGTTTTCTTATGCATTGTTGATTCCTTTTCAGGCTGAGTGGCTGTAACCTGTCAGAGAGAAGCTGTGAAGCTCTGTCCTCAGTTCTCTGCTCCCATTCCTCTAGTCTGAGAGAGCTGGACCTGAGTAACAATGACCTGCAGGATTCAGGAGTGAAACAGCTGTCAGCTGGACTGAAGAGTCCACACTGCAGACTGGAAACTCTCAGGTTAGTGTTCAGTTATTTCAATATGACCCTCTGAGCTGTTATTCTCTTTATATAAGTGTTATTAACTGTACTGACTACAGGCCAACCTTTCAGAGCGAAGATGTGAAGCTCTGTCCTCAGTTTTCAGCTCCCAGTCCTCTAGGCCTCTAGTGACTCAGGAACGTGTCAACAGTGTATTGTCTTGGTTCACGGTATTTTTTTTGACATCTTTGGTTCAATAAAGACAGAATCAGCAGTGCTCTATATCATTCATTCATTTTCTTAATAGAAACACTAACTGAATGACTCTGCATGAACAAACCTTTCATAGTAAGACACATAACCCCACCCCCAGGTAAACAGTTAATTGAGAACAGATGTGTTGGTGGCATGACATCACTGTGGAGATGCAATGGTTTTAAGCACCTCATAGTACATTTAGGTTCATATGTAGCCTATATAAAGTTTTTTTTTTAATTTAAAGCACCTTTCATTACACCAAAGGTCACTTCACAAACAAAAAAGGACATTAAAATTATAGTCATCTCATAAAGGTGGTGAAGTTAAAACTAGGGACATGCAGTAGCCCTGTTGAGGAGGATCTCAGTAAGCAGGCAGGGGTGTAAACTTCCCCTCCCGGATGAGCGGGGTTTACAGATGTAATCAAATCCATGCATGGATGCATGACTGCTTGATTCAGGTGGAAGAAATAACCGCTCTGCTGCCACAGCTCCTTGAGACACAGAAACTCCAGTTCACGGTCCACAATGATGTCGCCGACGAGAGAAGCCCCGCCGGAGATTGATCTTATGTTGAACATGCTGTACAATGATACCATTTTATTATTTTGTCAATACATTTAAAATGAACTAATGATTATGTGCTGAAAGTGCAATTTCAGAGTATTCAAAGCTATGTTGAATGGACTAAGATAAGATAGACTGTATTAATCCCACACTGGGGAAATTAAGCAGCTCAAAAGAAAAACAATGTACACACATCAGAATATCTCAAATACACATTAAGAAGACATAGAAGAAAAAAATATACATAAAGTATAAGAACAAGAAAAATAGAATCAGTTATAATAATAGTAGAAGTAGTAATAAAAACAGACATATTTACACAATAAACACCCTTCTATAATAGACAGTGTGTTAAGGAATGGCACTGGGGGTTGGACCCAAAAGCAGATGACAAAACACGGGAAATAAGATTAAGTGATTTAATACGTGAATAGATATATACAGTTCTTGTGCTGGTGATAAGGTGGGGTTGTGTCGAGGGGATCCAGTGGTTAGTGGTGAGTGTGGTGCGCTCTCCAGAGCGTGCTAGGTGAAGACGTGGTGATGACCATTTGGTGTGGCCTAGTTCAGAGTCCAAAAAAAACCAAAGCTTGTATCCAATCCTTACAATCAGCAAGGAGCAGTCTGGGAAGCAGGCAGGCAGGAAGCGTGAACATGAACAAGCAAGGGAGACACGCTAATAGACTGTACGATCTGGCGACGAGTGGATCACAGAGCCAGCTTTAAATACTGCAGGAGGATGATTAGGAATGAGTTTCACCTGGCACCACCTGCCAGCCAAGCCGCGCCCCCAGCAGTCATCACCAGAGGGGGAGACATGAAGGGGAAAAACACACAGGGAAACAAACAAAGTACACAAAACAGGGAGAAGAGCGGGCTGCCATGATCACATCATGACACAGTGTATATATACACAGATGTACAGATGAGTAAGGTGGGGATGAATAGATATGACATATTGCACAGTTTGAGGTAACAAAGAGTGATAAGTGAATAAATAAATATGCATAGTGCAGAATAGTGCAGAATATTGTCCAGTGCTGGCTCATATTGCAGAAATAGCTAGCAGTGCTACATGATGATGTTGCATTAAAGAGTCTGACTGCTGCTGGAATGAAGGACCTGCGGTAGCGCTCCTTCTTGCACTGAGGGTTCTGCAGTCTGCTGCTGAAGGACCTGCTCAGCGAACACACAGTCTAATGTAGGGGGTGAGAGGTGTTGCCCATGATTGATGCCAGCCTGGCTAACATCCTTCTCTCCCCCACCTCCCCTATGGTGTCCAGAAGAGAGCTAGCCCTCTTCACCAGTCTGTTTAGTCTTTTCTTGTCCCTCTCTGTGCTCCCAGCTCCCCAGCAGGCTACTGCATAAAAGATTGCAGATGCAACCACAGAGTCATAAAATGTTTTTAACAGAGTCCTGCACACCCAAAGGACCTCAGCCTCCTCAGCAGGTGGAGACAGCTTTGGCCCTTTTTGTACAGGACGTCTGTGTTTGTGGACCAGTCCAGTTTATTGTTGAGGTGAACACCCAGCTATTTGTATGTCTCCACCATCTCGATATCAACACCCTGGATGTTCACCGGTGTAGTGCTAGGCGGCCTCCGGTGAAAGTCAACCACCATCTCCTTTGTCTTGCCGGCGTTGATGTGGTGGTTTGACTCACACTAGTTGACAAAGTCTCCGATGACCTCCTGGTATTCCTGATCATTCTCCTCTGATACCCTTCCAACAATGGCAGTATCATCAGAGAACTTCTGCATGTGACAGCTGCTTGTGTTGTGCCTGAAATCCGCTGTATACAGGGTGAAGAGAAAAGGAGCGAGCACTGTACCCTGTGGTGCTCCTGTGCTGCTCATCACCACATCAGACATACAGTCCTGGAGCCTTACATGCTGTGGTCTGTCAGTGAGGTAACTGATGGTCCATGCAGACAGGTGGGGGTCAACTCCAGCTCCCAATAGCTTCCCCCAGAGCAGTGATGGTTGAATTGTATTGAAAGCACTAGAGAAATCAAAAAACATGACCCTCACGGTGCTCCCAGTGTTCTCCAGATGTGACAGTGATCTGTGTGATAGATAATGGCATCCTCCATCCCTATGCCTGGTTGGTAAGCAAACTATGCAGGAATTATGTTCAGATCCTATATTTTAGGGGACCAAAGCGTTTGGTCAACAGGCTGTGCATCTGTTTATATGGGCATGTGTCAGTCAGGCAGAGGTGGAAGAGTACTCGAATATTGTACTCAAGTAAAAGTACTTGGTTAGTTTTCCTCCGAGCCTTCCAACCCTTCCTCCTTCACAGGGGGCATGTCGATCACTTTGTGTTCCTACCAAACACAACTGTGAAAAAATCTGCCTGAACCAACACTACGCTCCATTAGTGTTGGTGACATTCATTTTAAACAGTGGACAGATGTATATGACTGACATGAAACAATTTTGTACGTGTGTGTGTGTGTGTGTGTGTGTGTGTTTAGTCTGTCAGGCTGTCTGGTCTCAAAGGAAGGTTCTAATTCTCTGGCCTCAGCTCTGAGCTTCAACCCCTCCCATTTGAGAGTGCTGGACCTGAGCTACAATCATCCAGGAGACTCAGGAGTGAAGCAGCTGTCAGTCGGACTTAAGGATCCAAAATGGAGACTGGACACTCTCAGGTATGGACAGGCAACAGCAGCTTTCCCACTGTTTCTCTGTCACTAACTGATGAACTATGGTTCATGTTTAATGGAGGATCTGAGTGAAGGTGTATGAAGTTGATTCTGACTTTGTTTCTTCCTGCAGGACGGACCATTGTGGACCACAGAGACTGAGACCTGGTCTGAGGAAGTGTGAGTGTGTTTAAAGTTCCATTAATGAGAACTCAGCTGCACGTTACACTAGATTTTTACATTTTCTTGACTGAAGTATGATGATCAATTAGTTTCAGTCAGGATCTGTTTTCTGTCAGTGTGGCTGAGATGTTAAGAATTCAATCAACAAATTTAAAATCCACAAACTGAACAAAGTGATCCAACAGAAACAATAAATATATTTCATTAACAGTCTAGGCAACAGAAAGCTAACTTTGTTTCTTTTGAATGAACTGTATTTGGTGATTCATGGTATGAACATTAGCTTCGGTAGATCAGTCAGAATGTATTTGACAGGACCCCAGTATCAGTTTACTGCACTTTATTGTGTTAGGTTGAAGACACAGCAATGCACAGGGCACTTATTCACTCCAGACTAAATCTGTGAACCTGAGGCTCTAAAAACAGAAATGGGAGCACAAAGTTTAGGGCATGAAAATACAATCCAACAATAAGTATGTTTCACATTCTTAGGATACAATTATACATATTCAATCCTAACTGAACAAATTAACTAAGTCACTCAATTTACCTTAATATCAAACTAAAGTGCTCAAAATACCTTAATATCAAGTATTATACATTTACAAAGGCTGCCATAATAAACCAAACACATCCACGAGTACTTTAACACAATAGGAAGCCATTATAGCAGTGACAATATTCTACATAGGGGTTTAATTAATTAAATTAAATTCCATTGCCTATACAGCCCCGTTACATTGGCAAACACTAGGGCTGTGACGAGTCACCCAGCTCACGAGACGAGACACCAGATTGGGTTCACAAGATCAAGACGAGATTTTAACACTATTTTACAGAAAACCTAATTGAAGAAATAAGACTGGAAAAGTAGTCCTTTATTCAATCGAAAGTCACAAAATGAGAAACCGAGCACTTAAAGGTTTTAACATGAACTCAAATGACTGGCTTCTCTCCTGTATAACTAACAGTTACACTGTTACCTATTCCATATATAAGGTGGAGAGAGAGTCTCTTCACTCAGAGAACCAAGGTTACAACATAACTAAGCGTTTTCTGGCAGGAGTTGAGACCAAATGTTTTGTACTTGAATTTATCATTGTACAGTAGACAGAGAGAAATAAAGCTTATTTTACTATTGTTTCACATTGATTACGTTCTAAAGCACAAATAAATTACCATCAAAAACTCAACAGATGATTTTTGTGAAGACAGGTGCTCTTTTCTCCTCATTTTATTAATTGCAGCAGTAAACAAGGGAATAGGCTACTCTAGTATCGATTTATGACTGTTATTGGACGAACAGAGAACATTTCACTTTGTTTAATATCATTAAAAGTAAAGTAGTGTTTTGCTTCGCCGACTCAATTTTAACAGAGTGGTCTGCTCGAGGCACGTGGGTTTAATAAAGCATTGTTTGCTGTGATTGTGCGTTTTCAGTCTACACAGCTATAAATCGCCATCAGATGTATTTATAAACTGAATGAATTGTTATAACTGGATTGTTGAAGATAAAGTTTATTAAACATTATTCACAGCTGAATATGAAATCAACGTTTACATTTTTTTTTTTCAGTAATTGTCAGTAAAGTTGTTAATAAATCATCAGATGATAACCTGCAGCTGTATTGTACCTTGTTCTCTCCATCAGATGTCTGTGAACTGGAACTGGACACAAACACAGTACACAGAAAACTCAAACTGTCTGACAACAACAGGAAGGTGACATATGTGGGAGAGGATCAGTCATATCCTGATCATCCAGACAGATTTGACTCCTGGGAACAGCTGCTGTGTAGAAATGATCTGACTGGTCGCTGTTACTGGGAGGTTGAGAGGAAAGGAGGGGTTCATATATCAGTGAGTTACAGAGGAATCAGCAGGACAGGAGACAGTAATAACTGTAGGTTTGGAAAAAATGATCAGTCCTGGAGTCTGGGCTGTTATGATGTTGGTTACTCTGTCTGTCACAATAACATAAGAACTACCCTCACATCCTCCTCTGTCTCTAACAGAGTAGGAGTGTATGTGGACGTTCCTGCTGGCACTCTGTCCTTCTACGCAGTCTCCTCTGACTCACTGATCCACCTCCACACCTTCAACACCACATTCACTCAACCGCTTTATCCTGGGTTTAGGGTCTGGTCACCTGGTTCCTCAGTGTCTCTGTGTCCTCTGCAAGACTGAGAGTCTCTCCTGGGGACAGAAACACTGACTGAAGATCATCTACTGAAATCAATTCAATTTCAATTCAATTTTATTTATAGTATCAAATCATAACAGGAGTTATCTCAAGACACTTTACAGATAGAGTAGGTCTAGACCACACTCTATAATTTACAAAGACCCAACAATTCCTGACATTCCAGGAATTCCCCCAAGAGCAAGCATCAATGCAACAGTGGCAAGGAAAAACTCCCTTTTTAGGAAGAAACCTCGGACAGACCCAGGCTCTTGGTAGAGTGGGTAGAGGGTAGGTGACGCAGTCGGATGGGGGCAATAACAGTCACAGAACAGATAATGAAACAGAATTGTGAAATTGTGGTTGTAGGAGCGTAGCAGGGGGCAGCATGGCATAGCAGGGAATTGCAGCAGAATCCCGGCCACAGCTGGAACCATGATTTTGGTGCCATCCTAATCCCGGGACATCATCCTGGGTGATAAGAAACAAAGACTCCTGGGAGCAAGCTCCCAGGGCTAGGTTAGTAACATGCATTTCTGGGACATGGATGCATAGAAATGGGAACATAGAGGAGAGAGAAGCTCAGTGTGTCAAAGGAAGTCCCCCGGCAGTCTCAAACTAAAACAGCATAACTAAGAGAGACAGGCTAAAGAGAGGTGCCTGGTCGGGCTCTGAACTCTCCCCAGCCGGATCGAGTTTGATTACTTTGATTATGTCATTGATTATATGATAGATGAATCTAACGACTATGAAGAGAAGCAGGTGGGCCGGGCTAGGCGGACGCTACAACTCCTCACTCCCTAACTGTAAGCTTTATCGAAGAGGAGAGTTTTAAGTGTACTCTTAAATGTGGTGACGGTGTCTGCCCCCCGGACCCAGACTGGGAGCTGGTTCCACAGGAGAGGAGCCTGATAGCTGAAGGCTCTGGCTCCCGTTGTACTTTTAGAGACTCTAGGAATCACAAGTAACTCGGCATTCTGGGAGCGCAGTGCTCTAGTGGGACAATAAGGTACTATGAGCTCTTTAAGATATAATGCCGCTTGACCGTTTAGAGCTTTGTAGGTCAGGAGGAGGAATTTAAATTTAATCCTGAATTTTACAGGAAGCCAATGCAGAAAAGCTAATACAGGTGAATTATGATCTCTTTTCTTAGTTCTTGTCAGAACACGTGCTGCAGCATTCTGGATCAGCTGGAGAGTCTTAACGGTTTTATTTGAGCATCCTGATAGTAAGGAAATGCAATAGTCCAGTCTGGAAGTAACAAATGCATGGAATGTTTGAATATTTTCCTTAAATTTTGCTATAGCATTGTCAGATAGGCATCTAGTGTAGAAGCTTTTATTTAATTTTGTGAAGTCGGGTAGTAAAAATTCGAAAGTTATTAAGAAATGGTCTAATAATAAAGGATTCTGCGGGAATACTATTAAATCTTAAATCTTCCGTATGCCAGCACAAGGTCGAGGGTGTGGTTAAAACAGTGAGTGGCCTTATGCACACTCTGACTAAAACCAATTGAATCTAATATTGAGTTGAAAGCAATACTAAGGTTGTTGTTGTCAATTTCAACATGGATATTAAAATCACCTACAATAATTATTTTTGTCTGATTTTAGGACTATACCTGATAAAAACTCAGAAAATTTAGATAAATATTCATAATACGGACCTGGAGCTCGGTAAACAACAACAAATATAATTGGCTGTAATGTTTTCCAAGTTGGATGTTGAAGATTAAGAACTAGGCTTTCAAACGAGTTATAATTTAGTTTAGGTTTAGGATTAATTAACAGGCTTGAATCAAATATGGCTGCAACTGCCCCTCCTCGGCCTGATCCTCTAGGAATTTGAGTATTATTATGACTGGGAGGAGTGGCTTCATTTACACTAACATATTCTTCATTGCAAAGCCAGGTTTCGGTAAGACAAAATAGATCAATTTGATTATCTGATATCAATTTGTTTACTAGTGCTGCTTTAGAAGACAGAGATCTAATATTTAATAGTCCACATTTCATTTTCCTACTCTGTGCTATCATTACAGTGGTTGTTTTAATTCCAATTAGGTTAAGTATAGCTCCTCTTTTATTAATCTTTGATTTAACCGATCTGAGTCGGGGGACAGACACCGTGGTTATTAGACTATGGGTGTCCGACTGCTCTAACGGAGTAACAGAGGAGCGTGTTGCACTGCACCTCTGATTACTAATATCTACCTTGGGTTGTCATGGTTTATGACCGAAAATAGACTCGGTCAGATTTTTTGATATCCAAAGTGGGATGAATGCCGTCTCTCCTAATCAGACCAGGCCTTCTCCAGAACGCCCCCCAGTTATCTATGTAGCCCACATCATTAGCTGGGCACCACCCTGACAACCACCAGTGGAAGGATGACATGCGGCTGTACATGTCATCGCTGATCAGGTTTGGCAGGGGTCCAGAGAAGACTACTGAGTCCAACATAGTCTTTGCATATGCACAAAGTGACACAACATTAATTTTAGTGATCTCCGATTTGCGTAATCGGGTATCATTACCACCTGCGTGGAGTATGATCTGGCTGTATTTACGGTTATTTTTAGCTAGCAGCTTTAAATAAGATTTTATATCGCCCACTCTGGCCCCGGGGACGCACACGACCGCAGCCGCTTTTCTTGGAGCTGCCAACCTCACGTTTCTCAGTATAGAGCTCCCAATCACCAGAGCTGGCTTCTCTGCAGGTGTATCACTGAGTGGGGAGAACCTGTTAGAAAGGCGCAGATGCTCCTCTAGAGCGACCGCCGTCATGTGCATTCCCCGGTTTAGAACTAGTGCTACGCCTCTTTCGAACAGTCACCCACCCGCCTGGCTGCATGGGGTCTGCCGGAGGACTGCTAATAGAAGCTACAGTATGTTGGCCCGCACCAGCTACGCTAAGCTGGCTAGCTACAGAAGCATACGATTTTGATTCCATGGTGCGGAGCCGTGCTTCACACTCACTAACCCTCGCCTCCAGAGCAACGAATATACTACATTTATTACATGTATCTTCATCACTAAAGGAGGCAGAGGAGTAGCTAAACATTTGACACAGAGCAAGAGAGAGCAGGAGAAGGAGAGGAATTAGCCATAGCTAATGGCTAAGCTAAAAGATCTAACAGCGTTTTAACGAGGAAGTCGCTGTAAGAGTAGAGAACTATAGTGCTTGAGTATAACTGGTGTAATTTAAATGCAAACCAGACAAATAGCCACTAAGTTTAGACAATAAAGCAGAGTTGAGTAAGTTTTTGCTGGAGCAGCAAACTAGAGTCCGTAACACAAACCAGAAATTATGCAATACGCTTACCGTAAACATCAGCACGCGGTGCAAGAACAGAAATGAAAGGTCAATCAAAGCCATTAGATCTCAAAGCATAATGTCCTCTTTGACAAAAAAAATAAAGATTATAAGGACAGCATCTGTACATGTACAGTATTATATTGTATGTTTCTACGTAAAGCACATTATGATTATATCTCTGAAAAGTGTTCTTTCAATATACTGTAGTAAATCCATGCTGAATTAATCAGAAAGCAACGATTCATCAGACAAACTTAAATTCATGTTTAACAATTTTTTTTTATAATTCATCCATCCTCTTTATATGTTCCTAAAAACACTGAAGTATATGTTGCCATGTGTTGCTGGCTGTACTCTGCATTTTGCTTGATTGAAGATGGGGGGGGGGGGGGGGCTGCTAAGTGCTGCATTTTGTACCATGTGTTGTGTATTGGGTTTGTGGTGTTCTGCCCCATATCATGCTCTCACCTTTACACACCTGCAAGCTATAATCACTCTGATGTTCCCTTTGTGTCACTACACCCTGAGGAAGACTCAAGCCGACACACATTGGTGTACTTTTAATGTCTGGCCCTTTTTAATAAAGGCATTTTTATCACTTTAACCAACCTTGAATGCCTGGACTTGATTTTTTATGACTTTCTTGGTCATAATTCTTCTTCCTTTTTGTCATGTTTAACCATGTTTACACATGTCTGTAAGTCCAGCAACATCATACTGTTAGATTTATAATGGCGTTTTGGTGGGGGGGAGATGGAACTAAACAGTTCCATCTCTAAACTAAATGTTTCAGTGTTTATCTTGCATCATTCAGGATCGTGACCGAACAAGCAGTCGATATGTCCCGGCTGCTGCCCGGTGTCCTGTCCTGGAAAAGTCTCTGGAGAAAAAGAACATTGTTCAGGGTGGCAAGCTGAAGGAGAGCTGGCATTTTTCCATTACATGGTACCTGCTCGATTTGCCTCGACACACTGTGCGTCCGTTTTCCATTGCAGATTTTAATACCGCCTCAGCGTGGCTGGTCGTCATAGCGGCGCCGCAGTAAACTGCCGTGACCTAACAGGACCAGTGTTGGGAGTAACGGCGTTTAAGTATAACGGCGTTACTAATGCAGTTATTTTTTCAGTAACGGAGTAATCTGATTAATTACTTTTCCCATCGTTGCAACGTCGTTATCGTTACTGAGAATGTAGAGAGGCGCGTTACTACAATTTGGTTGAATGAAGCGCGAGGTGTCAGGCTTTTGCTACACATCAACTGCCTGGAGAGAGCAGCAGGGGGGATGATGACATCGTTGCAAATGTGATGATGATTGGCTGGGTGGGCCACGCTTATGCTCACTGCACGCTCTGACTACCTACCACTAAACACAAGACAGCGACAATGGTGACGAGCCAGGGAAATTCAAAGGTAACGTTCTTCTTCTCGCTCATTGAAAGAATGTTTACGTAACATGCATGCTATTCCCAGGAAAAAAGACTTTATCCACGTCTGCCTCAAGCAACGAATCTTATGAAGCACTTCACATCAACACATGCTAACACGACACTTGTTGCTGCTGCCAACCTAACCCCATAATAACCTCGAGCCCAAATGCAGCTAGCGTGAGCTCCAGCGAGGAGACGGAGCCACTCTGTTAAAACAAGCAACGCTCCATTTTTCGGGTAAGCAACAGGTGACCAAGGCCGAGCTGAACACATTGATTGCAAGGTATGTTGTTGAAAACATGCTACCCCTGTCCACTATGAAGTCTGAGTCATTAAGAGCTATCCTTGCATATCATATGGCAGGCTGCAATCTATTGAGTTCAGATAAATACCAAATGTTCTAAAATACTGTATGTAGTGTTTTTATTCTTCAATCAGTTACTTAATACTTAATAAACTTAATATAAACATCTTTGATGTTAAAAATGTCATAGAACGTAATAGCGTTATAGAACATTAAAAATAATGTCACAGTTACTTTGATGAGTAAATAATTGCTTTTAAAATGTGGTAACTGAGTTACTAACTCTATTACTTTTTGGGATAATTAATTTGTAACTGTAACTAATTAATTTTTTAAAGTAAGATGACCAACACTGGTAATCAATGTGAAACAATAGTAAAATAAGCTTTATTTCTCTCTGTCTACTGTACAATGATACATTCAAGTACAAAACATTTGGTCTCAGCTACTGCCAGAAAACACTTAGTTCTGTTGTAACCTTGGTTCTCTGAGTGAAGAGACTCTCACTCCACTGTACACATGGAAAAAGTATCAGTGTAACTGTTAGTTATACAGGAGAGAAGCCAGTCATTTGAGTTCATGGTAACACCTTTCAGTGCTCGGTTTCTCATTTTGTGACTTTCGATTGAATAAAGGACTATTTTTCTAGTCTTATTTCTTCATTGAAGTTTTCTGTAAAATAGTGTTAAAATCTCTTCTTGATCTCGTGAACCCAATCTGGTGTCTCGTCTCGTGAGCTGGGTGTCTCGTCACGCCCCTAGAATCCTCTTAAGGATCACTGTACCGTGTATGGCACACTTAGTGGCTGTGGCGTCGCTGTTACCTTCACTTATAAACGTTTTTATAAATTTAAAGCATTAAATCTTCAAAATATATGGTCATGCGATACAACAATTGAAAGCTTAGCCTCTCAAGATTCAATTAAGCCCACACACAAAGCATAAGATGATTTATAGCAGTTATACAACTGTTATAAAGTTAAAGAAAATAAATTAATTCAGAATTAGACTGCGCAGCTGGTGTCTGTGCATTCATACCTTTTTCATTGTCCCTTTAACCACAGAGGTGATATAATCCCAAAAACGTTGTTTTCCTAAATCCAAAAAAGTCCAAGGAAATGGAATATCCAAGCCGTTTAATCCAAAACGAGCTGTTCACCTCTGGAGATAGACAGGCTTAAAGCCCAATCACGGCTCTGAAGTGAATTGGGGTCAGGTGGGTTTGATCGACATTTGCTTCAGCCAGTTAAAATGGCATGCTATGAAATTCCCCTACCCTTGTAGCCAATAAAGAGACGATTCCATAGACATATTGAAACCCATTGGAATTTTAACCCTGTGATGGTTGGCTCTGTGTTTCAGCACAAACAGTGACTGTTATAATGCAACGTAAGTTATGACTATAACTATGGATCTATGAGACCGAACGATGACCGTCACCACGGTCTTTACCTTGAATGATGCAATCCTTCAACCTATCCTCGAGACATATCAACAAAGTCATGTGACTGACCTTTGGAGGCTTGGCCGCCATCTATAAGAGCATCCCGGTGGCCACGCCTCTTCCTCTTGCCTGGAACGCCTCAGCCCGTTCTGAGCTACAAGAGATGGTGACAGTCATCGTTCGGTCTCATAGATCCATAGTTATAGTCATAACTTACGATCTATTTCGACCTCACTCAGACCTTCACCACGGTCTTTACCTTGGATGACAAGTACCATCAGGGTCGCCAGGAACAGAGGACTCCATCCCGTCACAAACGCGCCCCGCAGCCAAGAGGAGAACGGCGGAACCCAATGGTGCAGGGGAAGCCACATTCACTTGGTAGAACCTGGAAAAAGTACAGGGAGCAGACCATGTTGCCGCAGAACAAATTCCCGAAAGAGGAACTCCTCTAAGAGCAGCCCAGGAAGCAGCCACGCCTCTGGTCGAGTGGGACACCAGATTAGCAGGGGAGATCCTGCCCAGAATAGGCTGCAGAGACAGTGTCCACGATCCAGTGGACAAAGTCTGTTTAGGCACAGGGAGCCCCAACTTCTTGCCACCAAAAACAACAAAGAGCTGGGTGTGAGAGCGTCTCAGAGCCCGAGTTAAGCCCGAAGCGCCCTCACCGGACATAAAGTAAGCAGGCTCACATCCCCCTGTGGAAGAGCCGGATCAAGCTGAAAGGAGCTTATCTCAATCACCTGGTTAAGAGTCTGAGGGTTAACCACCTTAGGCAGAAAAGAAGAATTTGGCCAGAGAGACACGCCAGTGTTTTCAGCCATCCATCTCACACAGTCCTCACTAATGGATAGAGCATACAGCTCACCAACCCTTTTAGCAGAACATATAGCCAAGACAAAAGCTGTTTTGTGAGACAGAAACTTAAGTGTGGCCTGTTCCATGGGTTCATAAGGAGCTTGAGTCAAGGCCTTCAGCACCAAGGGATGCTCCCATGAAGGAGATCTGGGGGACCTGTATGGACGCAGTCTACACGCCCCTTTAATGAATTGGGACACCAAGGGGTCTCTCCCCAACGTAACACCCCCCACAGCCTCATGGAAGAGGGATACAGCAGAGGAGTACACCTTAATGGTGCTAGCTGCCCTCCCCGAGTCCAGAAGCAACTGAAGGAAGCGGAGAACAAGTTGGATGGAGCAAGTGGCTGGATCCTCCTGCCTACTGTGACACCATCCCGAGAACACCCTCCACTTCTGGGCATAGTTAGAACGAGTGGAGGGAGCCCTGGTGTTATCTATAGTGTGCAGGCCTGCTTCATCTAGCCCCTGAGAGAGGGACTGAGAAGGGGCCAAGCCCAGAGCTGCAAGACGGCCGGCTTCGTGTGCCATATTTGCCCCTCCGCCTGAGAAAGCAGGTCTGCTCTGACCGGCAGGGCCCAAGGCTCCCCGTAAACCAAGCGAAGGAGCGCCGGAAACCAATGCCGTCTTGGCCATCAAGGAGCTATGAGCAGCACCTTGCAATGGGCGATGGCGACCCTGTGGAGAACCTGGGGAAGCAGAGGGAATGGAGGAAAAGCGTACAACAACCCTTCCGGCCACTCTTGAGATAGTGCATCCAGGCCCAGGGGACCTCCTTGACCCAGCTGGGAGAACCACATCCTGCAGTGGGTAGTCACCGTTGATGCCAACAGGTCGGTCCGTGCCATGCCGAACCGAGTCCATAGGAGGGCCACTACCTCCGGATGGAGTCTCCACTCTCCCGGGGGAGGACCAGACCTGGACAGAAGGTGCTTCCCTTGTGATTTATGTGATACACCGTGGAGGAACCGTGTTCTGACCAGGACATGCCTGTCCTGAATAAAAGGGAGGAGAGCCTTCAGAGAACCTCTGGGGGGGGCACTTCCTCTGAGGAGCACCTCTGGCTGGGGCCGAAACCCTTGCCGGCGTTGGGACGGCTGTCCTTAACCACCACCAGGGGGTGAGAATGCCACAGTCTGCTGCTTGCCATACCCCCAAGCGGGTTGGTGCATAGGCCGGGAGCCCCTGGGTGTATACCTGGCAACAGCAGCCATGCCGAAAGTGCGTTGGACGCAATCTCTAGTTCGCCGAGACTGTTCAGCCCTATCCAACAAATTCTGGGAGTCAGGATGAAAAACCTGCCCCGGAACAACCGGCATATGCACAAGGTCTTTCTTTCTCCGGCAGAGACGTTTGCGCTAACCAAACCTGGCGCCGCAACATCACGGCCAACGCCATAGTAGACCCAATATCTCTTGTCAGCTGAGAATGGGTAACAAGGGCGGAATCTATGAGACTCATGGTATCCCTGTCATCGGGATTGGCAGTCTTCCTAAGGGCCGCCAACAAAATGGCAAGCGTGTTACCAGAACGAGCCGCCTGTGTGGCAGCATTGTAGGTGCGACACACCAGACGGTCAGTCTTATCACACTCCTTAACCGGACAGCGCGGAGTAGCCACCACATGCTCCGGACCCAGAGATGTCAAAGCTGCCATTTCCCGTTCAACCGGAGGCATATCCCCCATACCAGTGCCGGGAGCATATGGGATTTTAGCCAATCTCCGGCAGCCCGTATTGAATTGAGGGGCCCCACTAGGGGACTCCATGTCTTTCTGAGCATCTGCAAATAATCCCCAGCCACAGGAACCAAAACAGATTGCTGGGACTGGGAGATGCCCGCCCACACTCCATCCAATAGAGCAGGGGGTACAGTCGGGACATCAAGACCCACAATCTGTGCCGTACTCATGACCTTGGAGATAATATCCATGGGTGAGGACTCATTGTCACCCGGGTCAGACAAAGCGGACAGCCCACCTAACCGCGAGGAGTCAAACTGGTCAGGCTCCGCAGCATCCTCAGCCTGCCCACCACTCCTGAAAGGGGAGGCTGGAGCATAAAGTGAGAGGGCATTAGGGTGATCTCCATCATCCCGCTGACAGGAGGGCAACCCGTCAGGGGAGGAATCCCTTGAGGGCCCTGCCTCTGAAGTGCCACAGAAGGCTGAGCTTCAATCTTTCCCAACCTATCAGACAAACCAAGTATGGCAGCCAGGATCTGAGACTGAGAGTCTGGTTGCTGGAAACATGTTGTGAACCCGAGCCCCGCCCCTATCTGTGGTCAGGAGAGTGGTCACGTCTGCGCTTCCGGGAGCATTTCCTAGAAATGCGCCCCACTTCATCCTGCGAAGGCTGCACTGCCAAAGCCTGAACAGACTTCTCCGCACATCGGGCTCTCAGGACGCGCTGCTCCACAGACAGCTCCAGCGCAGCTGCACAAGGGTGCTCAATGTCCTCCAGTTAACATCCGTTAACATTATTTCTGTTAATGTTCCTTTCACCTAATAAGGTTACGTACAATTTCAACGAGATCTGACTTGAGAACAGCGCATTTTGTGCTTGGTTAAAGCCCTTTGAAACAAATGTGACCAAATGGACCAAAAAATACTCAAATGAGGAACTTTGGATATAAAGGCATGAAGCTTCCATAAAAGGTCACCAGCGCACGCCTGCCATCCCCCAATACTGTTCTGTATTCATCACCAGAATCTGGCCCCAGCGCAACTCACTCTGCATTAACAACCTTAACTCCTGCAACTTAGACTGTACAGTGTTTGGATCTAAAGCAACATTAAAACTAAAAGGGAACTAGACTTTGCACGTTTGAGTTTTCAACATTTTATCATAAAGAAAAACATTGTGTATGCATAATTACAAATATCCAGTATTACAATAATTTAAACATACACAGTACATACTTAAATTCTTACAGCCCTAGCCGTATTTTGTATTGCATCTTGCATATATAGTTCTGTGTGCTAACATAATGTGAGTGAGAGCAACAAATGACAAATTATGCAGATTGGTTCTCTTTCCATGGCCGCCGCCTGCTGTTATGGAGACGTATTATGTCTTGCACACGCGCAGGACGTACGCTCAAGTCGACGTCGCTTTGGTGTATTCCAAGGCACTTTTTTGACCTTGGGGAGCCAATTGATCAGTCCTTTTCTGCCAACGGTCGGCCGTTGGGTTGGTGTGTCAGAGCCTTAAGACAGGCAAGACAAGGGTAAGCAAGGTAAATGCTAAAACGTTTCTTCACTGGCTGTGATTAAGTTCTTACAGTATGAGAAAGTTAGTTCTAGGTTTAATGTCACGTTGATTTGCAATGTGGATTTTTCCATAAATGCTTCTGAAACACAGAGCCCTAAATCACTTGTTTATTTTACAGTGAGCCCTCCATGTGCCCTAACAGACCTAACTAAAGTGCATGGGGGGGGGGGGGGGGGGCATCAGAAGGGGGCCTATATGACAAGTATCTTGGTTAAGGAACAGCGTGAAATACCCCATATAATCATTCTATCACCCCTTTAAAACCGCAATAATGAGGTTAGTTTGTGATTATTTGCGCATGTGGCGAGTGGGACTTTTTGGCGTGGAGCGCCTTTTTGGCCCGCTCAACGCCCAGACCCAAGGAGAACACCGACAACGCCACCCGGGGAATTTCACCCCGAGAATAGGATTTGACTAGCTCGATAGTTAAACCACCAAATACAGAAAGCACACAGGTTCGATTAATGCATGAAGCCAGAGACGTAGTTCTGTTAAAGATAATAATTGTATTAATACAATTACTAAAAACCTGAAGTATAAAATACCCTTAAAATACCATACACACTAAATAGGGGAAATAGGTGCTGAGGCCTTACCAGTGGAGGGACTGGGTCAAGGGGTGTGGTTCTCAGGGAACGATCACCCCCCCCCCTCCCAATCACACGTGAACACACACACACACACACACACACACGGTGGTGAAAAAACTCAAAATAAATCAAAAAGGGGGAAAACACAGCACACAGGAGGGAGACACCACCACCGGGGACATGGGACACCACCACCTTCGGCACTCAGCAACTGTGGGAGAGGAACATCTAATTATTAGGGGAGAGAATGAATCAATAAACCAAAAATAAGTGAAAAACAACTTCAATCTAAGATAAATCGAGGAAGCAAAGGTAACTTGTAGCTGCCCAGAACCTAACAAAAATAACCAAAATTAACAAATAACTCATAAAGTTTCAACAGAAGTGAAAGAAAACTTTATCAAAACTTAAACAAAAGAAATATAAATTAACCAAAAATCACTTACTCAGAACTTAACAAATAAACTCAAACATAAACCCCACTCTCCATACACATATTGATAAGCACGGGCAAGCAAAAGAAAGGCAAAGCTATCGTCCGTGTCACAATCACTTATACAGCCCTGTCTGACACTTAATGCACAGATCCTGGCGCTGAAAGGCACGTCGAGGCGTTCAAAGCCTGGAATGAGCTTGTGTAGCTACAACTTGAAACAGAAGTTGGTCGAGACAAAAACAGCAGTGTGGCAGGGATAGTAGGGCAAGCAATTTACTGTATGACCCTGGCATACAAAAACAAATCAAATTCGGTAACGGTTTATGATTAAACAAAATACATGCGATGCCAACTGGTATCTATACATACCCGTCATGGAGCTTCGCACCAATACCCCAATAGTGCCGATGGTAGGCCTTCAGCTACACAGAGCCTGTAATAAAACGGCTGATTACTTAAACACTCAGTCAGGAAAATATCCAAAGAGAAGAAAGATTTGTCCAACCTACCAGCAGCAAAACTCAACCCGGTTCCGTTACAGGAAGGATCGGGTTTGTGACAGGGAGACAGAGACACTGCAAAAAGACAATAAAACGTTGTAATGCCCATTCTAACACGAACGAGGCCTATTGGTAACAAACAAATTAACAGTGCATTACCTGTCGCGTTACCGTGACTGTCGTGACCCAGAGCGGAAATGGGCCTCCAGCAACAAAGAGTAAAGAGGGTGAAGAGGGCAAACCCCCTACCTATATAGCATGCAGTTACTTCCTGATTGGTCCAGAGAGAGTGAGTGTGATTGAACCCAGTGCGACCAATCAACCTGCTACACTCATTTAGTCCAAACTTATTCATTTATTTCCACTTGAATTCATGTCATGGAAATGTATCTGTACCAAAATCTTGCATAGCAAACTGGGTTTGGACGGCCCTGTCCATGGTGAGTATTTAGAAACCTTACTGTCCCTTTGTGTTGCTCTTTTATTTTGAAGGTAACTTCCCTGTTTCCGGTCCAGCCAGTGTGGCTAATGGCGCTTTTCCATTACATGGTACCTGCTTGACTCGCCTCGACTCTACTCGCCTTTTTTGGTTTTCCATTACGAAAAAAAGTACCTGGTACCAGGTACTTTTTTTAGTACCACCTCCTTCGAGGTTCCAAGCGAGCTGAGGCGATCCCAAAAGGTGACGTGAAAGCGACAGACGGGGGGTGTCCTGAACAAACCCGCCATTTTTAGATAGTTTAGCCAGCTGTGTTTGTTTTTGCTGCCTCCAGCTTCATTTTAAACAAAATATGTCTTCTGGCTGTGGCAACAACAACACACCTTTGACGTTCTGTGTGTGTGTCGCGTTAGATCACGGCAGTTTACTGCGGCGCCGCTATGACGACCAGCCACGCTGAGGCGGTACTAAAGTCTGCAATGGAAAACGGACGCACAGTGCATCGAGGCGAGTAGAGTCGAGGCGAGTCGAGCAGGTACCATGTAATAGAAAAACGCCATAACTGTGGCTAGCTTGCCGCCGTGAACAATATTCTTTTTCTCCAGAGACATTTCCAGGACAGGACACCGGGCAGCATCCGGGACATATCGACTGCTTGTTCGGTCAAGATCCTGAATGATGCAAGATAAACACTGAAACATGTCTGTTTAGTTCCATCTCCCCCCCACCAAACTCCATTATAAATCTAGCAGTATAATGTTGCTGGACTTACAGGCATGTGTACACATTGTTAAACATGACAAAAAGGAAGAAAAAAAATCAAGTCCAGGCACTCAAGGTTGGTTAAAGTGATAAAAAGGCCTTTATTAAAAAGGGCCAGACATTAAAAGTACACCAATGTGTGTCGGCTTGAGTCTTCCTCAGGGTGTTGTGATACAAAGGGAACATCAGACTGATTATAGCTTGCAGGTGTGTATAGGTGAGAGCATGATATGCTCACCCTGGCCTCCAGGGGCAGAACACCACAAACCCAATACACAAAACATGGTACAACATGCAGCACTTAGGCCCCCCCATCTTCAATCAAGCAAAATGCAGAGTACAGCCAGCAAAACATGGCAACATATACTTCAGTGTTTTTAGAAACATATAAAGAGGATGGATGAATTATAAAAACATTGTTAAACATGAATATAACTTCTTCTTATGAATCTGTGAACACTTTTCACAGATAGAATCATAATGTGCTTTACATGAAAACATACAAGATAATGCTGTACATGTACAGATGCTGTCTTTATCATCTTTATTTTTTTTGTCAAAGAGGACATATGGCTTTGATTTCAGTAGCTGATCTTCAGTCAGTGTTTCTGTCCACAGGAGAGACTCTCAGTCCTGCAGAGGACACAGAGACACTGAGGAACCGAGGGACCAGACCCTAAACCCAGGATAAAGAGGTTGAGTGAATGTGGTGTTGAAGGTGTGGAGGTGGATCAGTGAGTCAGAGGAGACTGCGTAGAAGGACAGAGTGCCAGCAGGAACGTCCACATACACTCCTACTCTGTTAGAGACAGAGGAGGAAGTGAGGGTTGTTCTTATGTTACTGTGACAGACAGAGTAACCAACATCATAACAGCTCAGACTCCAGGACTGATCATTATATCCAAACCTACAGTTATTACTGTCTCCTGTCCTGCTGATTCCTCTGTAACTCACTGATATATGAACCCCTCCTTTCCTCTCAACCTCCCAGTAACAGCGACCAGTCAGACCATTTCTACACAGAAGCTGTTCCCAGGAGTCAAATCTGTCTGGATGATCAGGATATGACTGATCTTCTCCCACATATGTCACCTTCCTGTTGTTGTCAGACAGTTTGAGTTTTCTGTGTACTGTGTTTGTGTCCAGTTCCAGTTCACAGACATCTGATGGAGAGAACAAGACAATACAACTGCAGGTTATCATCTGATGATTTATTAACAACTTTACTGACAATTACTGAAAAAAATAGTTTAAACATTCATTTCATATTCAGCTGTGAATGATGTTTAATAAACTTTATCTTCAACAATCCAGTTATAACAATTCACTCAGTTTATAAATACATGTGATGGTGATTTACAGCTGTGTAGACAGAAAACACACAATCACAGCAAACAATGCTTTATTAAACCTGTGTGCTGTCTCGAGCAGACCACTCTCTTTCTCTGTTAAAATTGAGTCGGGGAAGCGGACAGCAAAACTCTACTTTACTTTTAATGATATTAAACAAAGTGAAATTTTTTCATTCATCCAATAACAGTTATAAATCGATATTAGAGTAGCCTACTTCCTTGTTTACTGCTGCAATTAATACAATTACAACCCCAAATCAGAAAAATTTGGGACAGTATGGAAAACACAAATAAAAAAAGAAAGTAGTGATTTCTAAATGTAATTTGACTTGTATTTCATTGCAGACAATACAACAGCACATTATTTAATGTGTTCCTCATGATTTTTATTGTTTTTTTTTTCAAATAAACAAAATTCCTATTTTGATTCTTGCAACACATTTCAAAAAAGTTGGAACAGTAAAGCATTTATTACTTTGTAATGTTGCCATTCCTTTTCACAACACTTAAAAGAAGTTTAGGAATAAAGGGGTGATGAAGTGTTTCAGGTGTAATTTTGTCCCATTCTTGCTGCAAACAAGTCTTAAGGTGGGCAACAGTACGGGGTCTTCGTTGTTGCATTTTGCGCTTCAAAATGCGCCACACATTCTCTATTGGAGACAGGTCGGGACTGCAGGCAGGCCAGTCAAGTACCTGTATCCTCTTCCTCTGCAGCCAGGACTTTTTAATGTGTGCAGAATGTGGTTTCGCATTATCTTGTTGAAATATGCATGGACGTCCCTGGAAAAGATGTCTTCCTGAAGGCAGCATATTGTGCTCCAAAATCTCTATGTACTTTTCAGCATTAATGGTGCCATCACAGAAGTGCAAGTTACCTTTGCCAAGGGCACTGACACAACCCCATACCATGACAGACCCTGGCTTTTGGACTTGTTGCTGGTAACAGTCTGGATGATCCTTTTCTTCTTTGGTCCGAAGCACACGGCGTCCATTTCTCCCAAAAAATACCTGAAATACTGATTTATCTGACCCCAGTACACGTTTCCACTGTGTGATGCTCCATCCCAGATGCCTCCGAGCCCAGAGAAGTCGACGGCGCTTCTGGACAGTGTTAACATAGGGCTTCCTTTTGGCACAGTACAGTTTTAACTGGCATTTGTGGATGTAACTACGTATTGTGGTACTTGACAAAGGTTTGCCAAAGTAGTCCTGAGCCCATGTGGTTATATCGCTTATAGATGAATGACGATTCTTGATGCAGTGCTGCCTGAGGGATCGGAGATCACGGTTGTTCAGCTTAGGCTTGCGCCCTTGTCCTTTACGCACTGAAATTCCTCCACATTCTTTGAATCTTTTAATTATGTTATGCACTGTCGAAGGTGAAATAAGCAAATGTCTTCCTTTGAGGAACATTGTTTTTAAACATTTCAATAATTTTCTCACGTATTTGTTTGCAAACTGGCGATCCTCGGCCCATCTTTGCTCCTAAAGGACTAGACCTTTCTTGGATGCTGCTTTTGTACCAAATCATAATTACAATCACCGGTTGACATCACCTGTTTCAAATCACATCATTATTTAACCAATTTACCTGATTACTAGCCCTACATTGCTCCTGTCCCAACCTTTTTTTGAATGTGTTGCAGGTCTGAATGACAGGAAAGGATGTATATGTACAAATGAAATTAAGTTGACCAGACAAAACATGAAATATTTGTGTTCACATTGTCTGCAATGAAATACAAGTCAAAGTACATTTAGAAATCACTACTTTCTTTTTTTATTTGTGTTTTCCATACTGTTCCAACTTTTTCTGATTTGGGGTTGTATGAAGAGGAGAAAAGAGCCGCTGTCTTCACAAAAATCATCTGTTGAGTGTTTGATGGTAATTTATTTGTGCTTTAGAAGATAATCAATGTGAATCAATGTAAAATAAGCTTTATTTCTCTCTGTCTACTGTACAATGACAAATTCAAGTACAAAACATTTGGTCTCAACTACTGCCAGAAAACGCTTACACATGGAAAAAGTAACAGTGTAAGAAGCCAGTCATTTGAGTTCATGGTAAAACCTTTCAGTGCTTGGTTTTAATTTTGTGACTTTCGATTGAATAAAGGACTATTTTTCTTGTCTTATTTCTTCAAGGAAGTTTTCTGTAAAATAGTGTTAAAATCTTGTCTTGATCTCGTGAACCCAATCTGGTGTCTCATCTCGTGAGCTGGGTGTCTCGTCACACCCCTAGTGTTTACCAATGTAACGGGGCTGTATAGGCAATGGAATTTAATTTAATTAATTAAACCTCTATGTAGAATATTGTCACTGCCATAATGGCTTCCTAATATATATATTAGTGGTGGGCATAGATTACTTTTTTTAATCTAGATTAATCTCACTGTAATCTTGGAATTAATCTAGATTAAAATGGCTCATTTGAATTCTGCCGAAGGCATTCAGAATATGTGTGCTACCCAAATAATGACTAAAAGTAAGTCTTTGAGAATGGGTTTCTCAAGCCAGGTGGCGCATTAGACCAGGGGCTCATCTCCTGTTTCCAAAATGCATCACAAACTGCTTGAGAAAGCTGTTCTACTATGATAACTGGTGATGAAAATAAATCATGTTCAATAAGATATACTTGTGTTTACTACAGTGTTTCTGCGGTGGTCTTTTTCAGTTGCGGAAAATACTTTTCAATACTCATCTGGGATGAAGTAGCAAACATTCAGTGTAAGAGTAAAAAAATGACATAACATTATTTATAATACATTTATTTGATTCACAGCTGCTACGTATAGTGTTTTGACCTTGACAACCCAACTGCATTTTACCGCAAACTTGTGACTAGTTAACTTTCTAAAGCGGGCAAAATCACTGGTTTGCTAAGAGTTGGGTCGGGACTCTAACATTAACACACTGGCAGACGCAAGTGACAGAGAGACGGAGGAGAGCAGGGAAGGAAATGCTGCGGAACGAATGCGCTGCATGTTTTAAATAGCGTTAAAAAAATTAATAAACGCAAGTGCGGCAGGCCGGTGTTGATTGTGAGGCGCACCGCCGCACATTAGTCTATGTGTGGGAAACACTGTTACTGTTTATTCAGTTAAACATTATGAACTGTAGGCCTACATAAGAGGTCGTGATGAACTGTTTTACAGTCAGTAGGCTGTATACATCCGCGCTAAAATATCAAGGTGAAAGTCATCATAGCTTGCGTAGTAGCCTATAGACCCAGCTCCCAACCCAACTTTGAGAATAGATTAACAGCAATATTTTTTTTATCGCCCGATAAGTCTCACGTTAACGCAGCACGTTTGGTTTATGATGACAACCTTTGTAAATGTATACTACTTTGATATTAAGGTATTTTGAGCACTTTAGTTTGATATTAAGGTAAATTGAGTGACTTAGTTCATTTGTTCAGTTATGCATATGTATAATTGTATCCTAAGAATGTGAAGCATACTTATTGTTGGATTGTATTTTATATGCACTAACTGTGTGCTCCCATTTCTGTTTGCAGAGCCTTAGGTTCACAGATTTAGTCTGAAGTGAATAAGTGCCCTGTGCATTGCTGTGTCTTCAACCTAACACAATAAAGTGCAGTAAACTGATACTGGGGTCCTGTCAAATACATTCTGACTGATGTACCAAAGCTAATGTTCATACCAAGAATCAGCAAATACAGTTCATTAAACTTCCTCCAGTTTAGTGTCAGTCAAAAGAAACAA
This sequence comes from Gymnocephalus cernua, assembly GCA_023631565.1. Taxonomy (NCBI): domain Eukaryota; kingdom Metazoa; phylum Chordata; class Actinopteri; order Perciformes; family Percidae; genus Gymnocephalus; species Gymnocephalus cernua. The sequence continues at coordinate 8,485,711 of CM042448.1, read as the reverse complement.
AGTTAGCTTTCTGTTGCCTAGACTGTTAATGAAATATATTTATTATTTCTGTTGGATCACTTTGTTCAGTTTGTGGATTTTAAATTTGTTGACTTGAATTCTAACATCTTTCCAGCCACACTGACAGAAAACAGATCCTGACTGAAACTAATTCATCATCATACTTCAGTCAAGAAAATGTAAAAATCTAGTGTAACATGCAGCTGAGTTCTCATTAATGGAACTTTAAACACACTCACACTTCCTCAGACCAGGTCTCAGTCTCTGTGGTCCACCATGGTCCGTCCTGCAGGAAGAAACAAAGTCAGAATCAACTTCATACACCTTCACTCAGATCCTCCATTAAACATGAACCATAGTTCATCAGTTAGTGACAGAGAAACAGTGGGAAAGCTGCTGTTGCCTGTCCATACCTGAGAGTGTCCAGTCTCCAGTTTGGATCCTTAAGTCCGACTGACAGCTGCTTCACTCCTGAGTCTCCTGGATGATTGTAGCTCAGGTCCAGCACTCTCAAATGGGAGGGGTTGGAGCTCAGAGCTGAGGCCAGAGAAGTAGTGCCTTCCTCTGAGACCAGACAGCCTGACAGACTAAACACACACACACACACACACGCACAAAATTGTTTCATGTTAGTCAACATCTGTCCACTGTTTAAAATGAATGTCACCAACACTAATGGAGCGTAGTGTTGGTTCAGGCAGATTTTTTTCACAGCTGTGTTTGATAGGAACACAAAGTGACCGACATACCCCCTGTGAAGGAGGAAGGGTTGGAAGGCTCAGAGGAAAACTACTAGTTTAAGTACTTTTACTTGAGTACAGTATTCATGTACTCTTCCACCTCTGTCTGACTGACACATTCCCATATAAACAGATGCACAGCCTGTTGACCAAATGCTTTGGTCCCCTAAAATATAGGATCTGACCATAATTCCTGCATAGTTCGCTTACCAACCAGGCATAGGGGTGGAGGATGCCATTATCTATCACAGAGATCACTGTCACATCTGGAGAACACTGAGAGCACTGTGAGGGTCATGTTTTTTTGATTTCTCTAGTGCTTTCAATACAATTCAACCATCACTGCTCTGGGGGAAGCTACTGGGAGCTGGAGTTGACCCCGCACCTGTCTGCATGGACCATCAGCATGACAGACCACAGCATGTAAGGCTCCAGGACTGTATGTCTGATGTGGCAGCACAAGGGCACCACAGGGTACAGTGCTCGCTCCTTTTCTCTTCACCTTGTATACAGCAGATTTCAGGCACAACACAAGCAGCTGTCACGTGCAGAAGTTCTCTGATGATACTGCCATTGTTGGGAGGGTATCAGAGGAGAATGATCAGTAATACCGGGAGGTCATCGGGGACTTTGTCAACTAGTGTGAATCAAACCACCTTCACATCAATGCCAGCACGACAAAGGAGATGGTGGTTGACTTTCACCGGAGGCCGCCTGGTGCTACACCGGTGAACATCCAGGGTGTTGACATTGAGATGGTGGAGACATACAAATACCTGGGTGTTCACCTCAACAATAAACTGGACTGGTCCACAAACACAGACGTCCTGTACAAAAAGGGCCAAAGCTGTCTCTACCTGCTGAGGAGGCTGAGGTCCTTTGGTGTGTGCATGTTAAAAACATGTTATGACTCTGTGGTTGCATCTCCAATCTTTTATGCAGTACCCTGCTGGGGAGCTGGGAGCACAGAGAGGGACAAGAAAAGACTAAACAAACTGGTGAAGAGGGCTAACTCTGTTCTGGTCTGCCCTCTGGACACCATAGAGGAGGTGGGGGAGAGGAGGATGTTAGCCTGGCATCAATCATGGGCAACACCTCTCACCCCCTACATGAGACTGTGCAGCAGACTGCTGCACCCTCAGTGCAAGAAGGAGCGCTATTACAGGTCCTTCATTCCAGCAGCTGTCAGACTCTTTAATGCAACATCATCATGTAGCACTGCCAGCTGTTTCTGCAATATGAGCCTCTTTGTTACCTCAAACTGTACAATATGTCATATCTATTCATCCGCACCTTACTCATCTTTACATCTGTGTATATATACACTGCCTATTATAGAAGGGTGTTTATTGTGGAAATATGTCTGTTTTTATTACTATTATTATTATAACTGATTCTATTTTTCTTGTTCTTATACTTTATGTATATTTTTTTCTTCTATGTCTACTTAATGTGTATTTGAGTTATTCTGGTGTGTGTACATTGTTTTTCTTTTGAGCTGCTGTAGCACAGGAATTTCCCCAGTGTGGGATTAATAAAGTCTAATCTTATCTTAGTCCATTCAACATAGCTTTGAATATTCTGAAATTGCACTTTCAGCACATACTGTAAGCATTAGTGTATTTTAAATGTATTGACAAAATAACAATATGGTGTCATTGTACAGCATGTTCAACATAAGATCCCTCACCGGGGGGGGGGGCTTCTCTCATTGACGACATCATTGTGGACCGTGGACTGGACTTTCTGTGTCTCAAGGAGGTGTGGCAGTGGAGCGGTTAATTCTTCCACCTGAACCAAGCAGTCATGCATCCATGCATGGATTTGATTACATCTGTAAACCCTGCTCATCCAGAAGGGGATGCGGTCTCGCACTGCTCTATCGCGAGAACTGGAAGTTTACACCCCTGCCCGCTTACTGAGATCCTCCTCAACAGGCCTACTGCATGTCCGTAGTTTGAACCTCAACACCTTTATGAGATGACTATAATTTTAATGTCCTTTTTTGTTTGTGAAGTGACCTTGGGTGTCATGAAAGGCACTTTAAATTTAAGAAAAAGCTTTATATAGGCTACATATGAACCTAACTGTGCAATGAGGTGCTTAAAACCATTGCATATCCACAGTGACGTCATGCCACCGACACATCTGTTCTCAATGAACTGATTACCTGGGGGTGGGGTTATGTGTCTAACTATGAAAGGTTTGTTCATTCAGAGTCATTCAGTTAGTGTTTATCTATGTTTCTAAATAAATGAATGATATAGAGCACTGCTGATTCTGTCTTCATTGAACCAAAGATGTCAAACAAAATATCGTGAACCAAGACAATACACTGTTGACATGCTCCTGAGTCACTAGAGGCCTAGAGGACTGAGAACTGAGGACAGAGCTTCACATCTTCTCTCTGAAAGGTTGGCCTGTAGTCAGTACAGTTAACACATATATAAAGAGAAGCTCAGAGGGTCATGATTTTCAAATGACTGAACATTAACCTGAGAGTTTCCAGTCTGCAGTGTGGACTCTTCAGTCCAGCCGACAGCTGCTTCACTCCTGAATCCTGCAGGTCATTGTTACTCAGGTCCAGCTCTCTCAGACTAGAGGACTGGGAGCAGAGAACTGAGTACAGAGCTTCACAGCTACTCTCTGACAGGTTACAGCCACTCAGCCTGAAAAGGAATCATCAATGCATAAGAAAAAAATTACAAACATAGGTTGTTTTTTTCTGAATAAAGAAAAACTACTTTTAATCTGGATAGTTGTGTGTGCACATACAAAGCTTTGTTGGAGGCTTTGACCACTGGCAGCAGCCTCAGAAGAGTCTCCTCTGAAGCAGAGTATTTCTTCAGGTCAAACACGTCCAGATCTTTTTCTGATGACAGTAAGATGAAGACCAGAGCTGACCACTGAGCAGGAGACAGTTTATCTGTGGAAAGACTTCCTGAACTAAGGGACTGTTGGATCTGCTCCACTAGAGAACGATCATTCAGTTCATTCAGACAGTGGAACAGATTGATGCTTCTCTCTGCATACCGATTCTCAGTGATCTTCTTCTTGATGTATTTGACTGTTTCCTGATTGGTCTGTGAGCTACTTCCTGTATGTGTCAGCAAACCTCGTAGGAGAGCCATATTGGTCTTCAGTGAAAGACCCAGGAGGAAGCGGAGGAACAAGTCCAGGTGTCCATTTGGACTCTGTAAGGCCTTGTCCACAGCATTCTGGTAGAAACGTGTTGATTTGTCTCTGAACACTTTAGACCAACAGGAGGTAGTTTGTTCTTCTGCCAGCAGGTTGACTCCAGAGTTGATGAAGGTCAGATGGACATGAAGAGCAGCCAGAAACTCCTGAACACTCAGATGGACGAAGCAGAATACCTTGTCCTGGTACAGTCCTCTCTCCTCTTTAAAGATCTGTGTGAATACTTCTGAGTACACTGCGGCTGCTCTGATATTGATGCCACACTCTGTCAGGTCTGATTCATAGAAGATCAGGTTGCCTTTCTGCAGCTGCTCAAATGCCAGTTTTCCCAGAGACTTGATCATCTTCCTGCTGTCTGGAGTCCAGTGTGGATCTGTCTCAGCTCCTCCATCATACTTGATGTTCTTCACTTTGGACTGAACCACCAGGAAGTGGATGTACATTTCAGTCAGGGTCTTGGGCAGCTCTCCTCCCTCTCTGGTCTTCAACACGTCCTCCAGAACTGTAGCAGTGATCCAGCAGAAGACTGGGATGTGGCACATGATGTGGAGGCTTCGTGATGTCTTGATGTGGGAGATGATTCTGCTGGCCTGCTTCTCATCTTTGAATCTCTTCCTGAAGTACTCCTCCTTCTGTGGGTCAGTGAACCCTCTGACCTCTGTCACCATGTCAACACACTCAGGAGGGATCTGATTGGCTGCTGCAGGCCGTGTGGTTATCCAGAGGCGAGCAGAAGGAAGCAGTTTCCCCCTGATGAGGTTTGTCAGCAGAACATCCACTGAGGTGGATTCTGTAACATCAGTCAGGATCTCAGTGTTGTGGAAGTCCAGGGGAAGTCGACACTCATCCAGACCATCAAAGATGAACACGACCTCTTTAAACCTGCAGATTCCTGCTTCTTTGGTTTCACTAAAGAAGCGATCAACAAGTTCCACCAAGCTGTACTTTTCCTCTTTCAGCACATTCAGCTCTCTGAAAGTGAATGGAAATGTGAAATGGATGTCCTGGTTGGCTTTGTCTTCAGCCCAGTCTAGAGTGAACTTCTGTGTTAAGACTGTTTTCCCGATGCCAGCCACTCCCTTTGTCATCACTATTCTGTTTGGTTCATCTCTTCCAGGTGGGGCTTTAAAGATGTCTTCTTGTCTGATTCTTGTTTCTGGTCCGTCTGATTTCCTGGATGCTGTTTCAATCTGTCTGACTTCATGTTCATCATTGACCTCTGATGTCCCTCCCTCTGTGACGTAGATCTCTGTTAACATCTGATTCAGAAGGGTTGGGTTTCCTGCTTTAGCAATCCCCTCAAACACACACTGCATCTTTTTCTGCTGGTTAAATTTGAGTTTACGCTTACAAACTCCACAATAACTTCCTGAATGAACACAAATAAGATCAATAAGTCAAAGAACATATTTCAACATGACATTTGAGTATATGTATAAATGTTGGTCCATTTCTTGAGTAAACATCACATTTATCCAGCATGTTCAATCTTTAGAGAAATCCTCTTACTGCTCTGCAGACGGTCAGCCAGCTCCTCCTGCTTCATTCTCCTTAGGAAGTGCAGTGTGATCTTCAGAAATGCCTCTCTGCTGCTCTTCCTCTTTTCTTCATCCTCACCGTCCAACACCTTCTCATCCTCCCTTTGACTCTCTAAGCATTCTGGGTAATCTGGAATCAGAACCTTCTGGATGTTCTTCAGCTCGTTCTTTACAAAACTGTTGATGTCCTCCTCCAGCAGCTGGAACAGAAGATTATATGAATGACAAATCAAACTGAAATCATGTGGAAGCAAACATCAGATCCATGTTGGACAGACTGACAATCCACTGGTCTAAAAAGTGCAGCATGGAGATGATTGTGAACAGAATAGATGTAAAAGTAGTTGTTGTACATGTACAGACCATAAATATGGAGTCCAGGTGTGTTTGATGCTGCTGGGCAGACTGACCACTGGGAACCTCTGAGCTCTCCTGGTCCACTCTGTGGAGGAATCAAGAAGAATTAGCTCACATTATGTCTGTCCACACAGAGACAAACACAAGGTATAGGTCCATGAAGTGATATTTGGGTGTTAACAGGGAAGGGTGTCCGTCCACAGAGTGGTGTCCATCTTTAAAGTATAACGGTTGACCTATAGACTCTTCATGTCACTCTTCATGGACACACAGCTGGGTTCAGGTTCTCCTGATAGAAACACAAGATACATTCTGCACTGTGCCCACAACATACTGAAAGAAAACCTGTCAGTGGTTAAATACTTCGTCTGTACATTATATTTGTATCCAGGTAGTTTTTTTTTAACATTGTGGTTGATCCATGATCAATATTTTATTTAGACATGTTTCAATGTATATTTTAAAGTTGTATTTGGTATAGTGTGCAGCATATGCTTGAATATGATGCTGTGGGGTGACTATAATGGTGGAATAGGAATGGCCTTCCAGATGGCAGAACTAGATTGGTAATCCTCGACAGTGTTGTAGCTACTCAAGGGGCCCTATTTTAACGATCTGAAACGCAAGTATCAAGCGCGAAACGCAAGTAGCTTTGTGGGCGGAGCTCGGGCGCTGTTGCTATTTTACCGGCGGGATAAATGACTCTTGCGCCCGACGCAAATCTAAAATGGGTTGGTCTGAAGTAGCTAGGTGTGGTTTGGGCGTAACGTGCAATAAACCAATCAGAGCGTCATCTCACATTCCCTTTAAGAGCAGGCGCGCTTGTTCCATGGCGGATTGCTATTATGACGGCGAATTTGCCTGGCGCACAGGTTCACAGCCGAGGAGACGTTCTCGTCAGGGCTGGAGCGGGAGCTTTCCGGGATGCAGCAAAGTAATAAATGCCCGTCTTGATCGAGTGGCGATGTTGCTGCGGCCTCTCGGGCACATCTCCTCATGTCTGGAGAGGATTGCTGCAGCCATGGAGTGTGGGCCTCCAAACGTACCACCTGCTCCTGTTGTGCCCCTTCCTCCTCCCCCCCACTCCATCTCCGTCCACCCGCTCCAGTAGGAGCACATCGCGCATAGCCACTCCCGGACCCTCAAGTGTCCAATCCCGCTGTAGTTCAACATCACGTCTCCTTAAGTCCTCTAATATTTCCTCATTTATGTCATCAACACGTCCTCTAATATTTCCCCATTTATGTCATCAACACATCCATGATTCATGGAAATGTGTAAAACACAACAAGCCACAAAGAATGCTGCGACTTTTTGAGGACTGTACTGTGAAGTGGCTCCTGACCTATCCAAACACCTGAAGCGCATTTTCACTAATATCTTTCCTTATAATTATGTATGGTTTGCAAAAATGGGAACTGCTGCGTCCGTGTAGATGAGAGAAGCAAAGTGTATGCGCGTTGTGTACACGCTACATTATGGCCAAGCATGCGCCCCATGCATCTGAATAACGCGCCACTGACTTTAGACTAGCGCCACTGACTTTAGACCAGTTTTTTTCTGGTCAGTGGCGGAATTGTTTTCTGAAACTGCAAAATAGCACCAGGAAACATTTGCGCCGGAACATGCCTCTTCTTTTCGCTGAACCGCCCCCAGGAGCGCAAGTTCATTCCCTAATTTAGCAACGTGTGGAGGGAAAAGAAAAGGATTTTATTCTATACAGGTCAAGATTAAATTGCCTAAACATTTTCTGATACATTTGTGTTTACATCAATGTTAGCTAATGTCAGCTCCGAAATGTTCCACCAAAAATGTACCAAATTAGGGCCTTTGTGGCCTGTTGTTCCAGTGTTTTAAACTATTAGCATCTTTCCCTGGTATATATTCTGTACATCACTCTGCACTTTACTGATTTTTGGACTTCTGGTTAGAAGCTTAATGGCAATTTGTTGTCTCAGTACCAGTACTCTGTGCTATGACAATAAAGTTGAATCTAATCTAAAAGAGGATTAGATGTGGACTCTCAGTTTTCAACTGAGAGTCATTTTCCTATATCTAGGTTTCAAGTTATTTATTGTCAAATGCACAATGATGACAGTGAAGCCGGCATTGGCAATAAAATAATAAAAGTTCTCAGGCTCCCTCCAGTTGTGCTCAAACAAATATGTATAAAAAGAAAATCAAAGACATAAAATAAGGCAGTTAAGGTAAAATATAATATATTGTATATTGTAGAAGACAGGTGTACACCAAAAATAAACAATATGAATAAACTGTAATTTTACATTTTACTATTTGTTGTAAACTTTGAAACTGAGCCTGAGTTAAAGTGAGCTGACCAGACACATGCCGTCATCATCAGTTTTGAAATCTTCACCTTTGATCAACAGAGTGGCGTCCATCTTTGAAGTCTATAATAAGATCCTTAGACCGGTCACTCTTCATGGACACAGAGCTGGGTTCAGCTTCAGGACAGTCTAGTCTCTGATGGATCCTGATAGAAAGAAATTCAGTAAAGCTCATCAAAAGATTTTATATCTAATTAATTAATTAAAATGTTGTAATACAATACAAAGCTGTATTTAATTACTGACATTACGATTGTGTTACTGAAGACAATTTCCAACTACGTACTTTTTGTCTTGTTTAAAATTAACAACATCATCCTCCGAATGGTCATTCTTGAAGGACACACAGCTGGGTCCAGTTCCAGTTCCAGGTCCAGGTTTAGGTTCAGGTCCGGGTCCAGGTCCAGGTCCAGGTCTGTGCTGCGTCTCTGGGCTGACACACAACACACATACAGAGCTTTGAGTGTGAATAATGATGGTGGAGTGATCTGAGTGGTGGACAGTTAGAGATGGTCCTCTCACCTCTGAGCTCTGGTCTGGCTGTCATCTTCCCCACACAGAGTGGTTTTAGAAGGAGGGACTCCCTCCTCTCTGTCCTCACACTGACTCATAGCAGAGTCCACACCTTCATCTGGAGAGGAAACACTGAGAGCAGCAGTCCAATCATTCATCAGCACATCATCACTCATTCATCCCTCATATCACTTCTCCTGGAAAAAAAAGCTAAATGTCAGCAGCTGGTCCTCTGATTGGTTGCTTCTCTCTGTGCCATATCTGTGTCAATTGAATCCTTTTTAGTTGTTGGACTGTTGCTCAGACTAAAGAAGCTGTTAGAAAACCTGAGTAGATTCTGGGAACTACTGAGGGCCTTTTCCCATCCTTTTATAACATTTCATTCACTCAACACGGAGAACTGATCAACACATGGATCAATAATGGTTTGTTATTGGACAGAGAAGATGCTGCTGGTTCTCATTGGTCAGTGGTGAGGACGGATCAGAGCAGAGGAAGCTGCCATCAGCTGCTCTACTTCTATCAGTCCACTAGATGGCCTCATGGAGCTGTTTGGAGTATTTTACTGCTTCATGTAAATCACAGCTGAATGTCCATTTGTGTGGCGAAAGTCAAACCAATTACCTCCTATGTCCTTTCCTAACCACTTCTCTTTAACCCCAATGATAAACGTCATGAGGTCAAGGGAAGATGTGAAGGAGATCTCAAAAGGCAACCGCGGTGCTCAGAGTTTCCGACTGCCCTGACACGGCTACGTAATTATATTACTGACGTGGGTCTGCTGGTAAAACTACACTGTTCCAAAGAGGGACACAGAAAGCACATCTAGATACTTCACACCGTGTGTTCTCACCATGTTGTTTCATGCTGGCTCTATAAAGGTGGACAACATGGTGGAAATATTACTTCATTGCTGTTTAATTTTCCATCTTATTCTGCATTAATTATATCTTTTAATGTGAAACACTCACTGCAAATCATCTGGTTATTATAAAGCACGGAGCTGTAGGCAGTTTCTTGTATGAAAGGTGTTCTGCAAATAGTTTATTATCACGCTCACCCTCCTGTCTGCTCATATTTATCCACACAAATCCTGATTAGTGTGATTGTATGAAAACAGACAATTCAAACAGCTCTCATCATGGAAGCCACTTAACTACTTCTGGCTCATTTCTCTCCATTAGGAACCTTCCTAAACAAAAAGGACTATTGGACCGCAGCCCTGGATGATTCAAAAGAAGAAACCAGAGAAGCTGCAGAAATCAGCTGGAGGTGTAGTTACTCACTGTGACCACTGGAGGTCCTCCCTCCAACTACTCTACTCCTGTCTGATATGCTTTTCATCCTCTCTTTTCTTCCTTATCTCTTTCTCTCCTCTCCTCCCTCATCTCCCCCCTCCCTCCCTTCCATAAACTGGTTTTCCTGGGGGTGTGGCCTTGACCAACTGCCACTTTGCTCGTTTGAAAGCCATGATGTCTCTCTCTCATGGGTTGGCCAAATTCTCTGGGCGGGCAAAGCAGAGAAAGGGGAGGTAACCTCGCTTGTTATGACCTCATAAGGAGCAAGATTCCAGATCGGCTCATCTGAGCTTTCATTTTCTCAAAGGCAGAGTAGGATAACCTACATTTACAGTCGGTTTACATCTATCGCAATTTCTAGCCACTGGGGGACCATAGGCAGGCTGGGGGAACTCATATTAATGTTAAAAAAACCTCATGAAGTGACATTTTCATGCCATAGGACGTTTAAGAAAAGCTCAACTAAAACCTGCTGATGAATGTGCACCGTAAAAAGATCATGTTAAAAACAAGTTCCCATTGAATTACAGTAACATCTAAAACATTCTTCTACAGATAGTGGCTGTGGAGAAATCTACAGACAGACAAAGTGGAATAAAATCAATGTTTTCTTGCCAATAGTCTGAAAGGAAACTGTTTTTGCCTGAAGTGTAAAACCAACTTGACTAACAAGACGTCAGAAGAGATGATTTTACATGCTGGTCCTATAAAGTGATCCCTGCTGAGTCCTAGTGCTCGCCCCCCCGCTACCTTCCCCTCCACATCAATAAGAGTCCTGACAGACCCCAGATCAGACTCAACTCTTGTCCTTCATTCAAAGCACCACTTCATCTGGACTTCTCTCTGCCTGCTCACACTCATTTCCCAGCTTTAAACAATCAACACGTTCAGCATCAATTCAACCGTTTCTCCAACCACAACAATCAAAGACGTCATCTCAACCAATCACAGCTCCACTTACCGAACTTTGAGCCATGCAGGTCTTGGAGCAGGTCTGTGTAGAAAAGGAGCTTCAACTTCAACTTACAACAGACAAAGTGAAGTGACGCCGTTCCTTATCATTACCCAGAGTGTGTGTGTGTGTGTGTGTCCTCACTTCTCTATGAAAGTATGCATTCTGACTGGTTGGACCACTAGCGGAGCCAGAATAAACTAATGTGGGTGTTAATCAGATAAACTGGGTGTGTCACATTTGATGACGTTACAACCCCACATATACCGGTAGATGCTCTGTATGCTGGCAAGTGGTTTGATGCTTTTTGGTTTCTAAATATTTTTACATAATAACTGCGCCACAGCTAAGCAAGTGGGTGTTTGTGCTGTGAAATGGTGAAATGTGGAGGAGCGGCACTGCCTGTACAACCTGATCTCACAGAATTCCGTGAAATGAACACGGCCCCTTAAGTTAAGGAAAAGGTCGTGGGTGTGCTTACATTTCCATGACACGCGGGAAAACAACGGGATGATTGGGTTTAGGAAAAGAACGAAACGGTTGGCTTTAGGAAAAAAAACAACGGAAAAGGGTTTAGGAAAAGAAGAATGGTATGGTTGGGTTTAGTAAAAGAAGAACGCGACAGTTGGGTTTAGGAAACCCAACTGTCCTCCCTATGAGGATTTCGGCCTTTCATACTACTCGCTACCATAGTTGCCCTTAATGCTACGTCATTTTCTCATTGACTTTACATTGGCACTGTTTTCCGTGGTGGCACGGAATTTTCACACATTCCGGGCCATCACCACGTAATGCGGTGTTAACAGTTTGTGATAATTTCACTGAATATTGTGAGACCAGGCTGGCCTGTAGTACTGTAACAGAGAGAGAAACAGACAGACAGAAAGACAGAAAGACAGACAGAACATGTCCTGATTTCTAGGTCCTGATCAAAGCAATTTTTAGCTTGTAATTGTTTCCAAAGAGTTAAGAATGCCAACACAAAGAATCCCGGAAAGTGTGACGTCATGGATATAGACTACCGTTTGAATAAAGACACCAAAACACCATGGCAATATGTAATGCAATAGATTGAGCTTTCATTCAAATTTGAGGTCAAAATAATTCAAACTAAATTCAACATTGCATTGCCAGTTTGCATATTGAATTCTCAATTGCAAAATTCATATTCAAATTGAATAACATAATTGCAAAATGCATTTCCATTTCAATAAAGACACCAACAAAAGTTCAATATTTTAGATATTCAAAATGACATAATGGATATCTGGAATAGGTTTCCAGTTGGAGTTCTTGGCAACACAGTCTCACTCCATACTCGTCAAATGTCTGATGATGTGACCGTGCGATTGTTGAAAGACAGACATTTTGGGTTTTTCAGAACTATAGACTTTGGACTATTCATCTTTTAGAACATGTCAGACAACGACATTTTGAAATGTTTTTCCTCGTGTGCTTCGAGTCTTCGCTGTAAAAACAACTCAAGTCCAAATTAAAGTCTAAAGGTCAGTTGACTTCAGTCAGTGGTGGAACGAAGGAAAACCAGTTTACAGAAGGGAGGGAGGGGAAGATGAGGGTGGAGAGAGGGAGTGGATGTTGAGGGGGAAACTCCAAGAACAGTCTCACTCCCTGGCCAAGGACCTCTGCCGTTAAGTTCCAACGAAAGAAGTGTACCTTTTACGTTGTTTTTAAACGTGGGGGTCCGTCAAATAGACATTCATGTTCATCCCTCACCATTGGATATAGACGAAAGAACCCCCCCTTAACTTGAAATCTGTGGCAGTTTTATTATTGGTATTTTTAGCCCAATAACAGCTGTTTTAATCAACATTTATTCACAAGATGTTATCATGGTTTATATATATTTAGATATTCAAAATTACATAATGGATATCTGGAATAGTTTTCCAGTTGGAGTTCTTGGAGTTCCCCCTCGTCTTCGCCTCCTTCTCTGCTCTCCTCCCCTCCTCCCTCATCTTCCCCTCCCTCTCTCCTCTATTCCCTCTCTCCTCCCCTCTGCCGTCATCTTCTCCTCCCTTCTGTAAACTGGTTTTCCTTCATCCCACCTCTGACTGAATCCTCGAAGCACACAAGGAAAGATGTTTTAAAATGTCATCATCGGACATGTTATAGAAGATAAATAGTCCAAAATATATAGTTCTAAAAAACGGTATTGCCCAAAGTGTCTGTCTTTCAACAATCACACCTTCACCATCAATTCAATTCAACCGTTTCTCCAACCACAACAGTCAAAGACGTCATCTCAACCAATCACAGCTCCACTTACTGAACTTTCAGCCACGAACTTCATCAGTCTGTGTAGAAAAGGAGCTTCAACTTCAACTTCCAGCAGACAAAGTGAAGTGACGCCGTTTCTTATCATTAACCAGAGTGTGTGTGTGTGTGTGTGTGTGTGTGTGTCCTCACTTCTCTATGAAAGTATGCATTCTGACTGGTTGGACCACTAGTGGAGCCAGAATAAACTAATGTGGGTGTTAATCAGATAAACTGGGCGTGTCACATTTGATGACCTTACAACCCCACATATACCGGTAGATGCTCTGTATGCTGGCAAGTGGTTTGATGCTTTTTGGTTTCTAAATATTTTTACATAATAACTGCGCCACAGCTAAGCAAGTGGGTGTTTGTGCTGTGAAATGGTGAAATGTGGAGGAGCGGCACTGCCTGTACAACCTGATCTCACAGAATTCCTTGAAATGAACACGGCCCCTTAAAGGGATACTTCACCGATTTAGCATTCAGCTTTGTATCAGTAGAAACCCGGTAGTATTTCTGAATGACCGTGCGTCCCTCCCTCATATCCCCCTGAGACAGGAGATATCTGCATTGGCGGGTCCGGAAAAAATCTTCCGATGACGTAAAATGACGATTTTTGCGTCATCGGAAGATTTTTTGGCCAGAGCAAAAGACTACAACCAGTAGTAGGACCTACTTCCACATGTTTTAAACCCGCCCATCGCCCGAAGCGAGCCGATCTCGGCCGGAAAAAAACGAAATGTCAGCCATCTTGAATCCTCGCTAAACAGGGCTCTGCTCTATCTTCTCAGCAGCAAACTTTTACAACAATTATGTGCATTCAAGCTACTGCACGTGTACCACCGGGATACATCGCTACAGAGCAGAGAATGTGCAGGAAACGTTATTACAGACGAAATAATCGGCCCACTACGAGAGCTTCGCTTGCCATGGAGACCAGCACGGAGACCGCGGGCTCGCTCCTACCCCGAGCCGGGGTAGGGGACATTCACGTCGGATAGGTGGGAAGCTAACGCTAGCCGGGGGAAAGGCACATCCAGAGCGAGCTAACGCCAGCCGGCCACCTGTCCCATCAATCCTGCTTGCAAGTGTCCGTTCATTTAACAACAAACTGGACTACATCCAACTTCAACGATGTTCCCAACGCGAGTTCAGAGACTGTGTTTTTTGCTCAACAGTGAACCGGACTGTCCAGCTACCAGGACTGCTAGCCCTCCGACAATCCGAGCTTCTTTTACTGTCTATGGCTCTCTCTCATGGGAGAACTTCTCAGCAGCAAATGTCATCATCGGACATGTTATAGAAGATAAATAGTCCAAAATATATAGTTCTAAAAAACGGTATTGCCCAAAGTGTCTGTCTTTCAACAATCACACCTTCACCATCAATTCAATTCAACCGTTTCTCCAACCACAACAATCAAAGACATCATCGAAAAGGAGCTTCAACTTCAACTTCCAGCAGACAAAGTGAAGTGACGCCGTTTCTTATCATTAACCAGAGTGTGTGTGTGTGTGTGTGTGTCCTCACTTCACTATGAAAGTATGCATTCTGACTGGTTGGACCACTAGCGGAGCCAGAAAAAACTAATGTGGGTGTTAATCAGATAAACTGGGTGTGTCACATTTGTTTTCATGAGTTTGACAACAGATAATCCAGTTTTGGTTTTGCTTCGGCCAAACATACTAAATGTTTCAGAGTTTCCCCAGAGATAGAAACCAGAATTTAAGTCTTTCATTTTCCATGGAGGTCTATAAAAAAGATGTGTGGTCTCCTCCTTTCTCCCGTGAAGTTTCTGAATGTTAATTTGCTCTTTTGTTTAACAACTTCCAGAACATAGATGGTATTGTGGGACAGACATCACAGACATTGATTAATAAGAGATGGAGGAAAGGAAACTATCAGACACATTTTTATTCTTTTATGTTATGCCATCTTTTTATCTTCCTTTTTATTGTTTTTTGACCCTATCTCCTGCTAATTTCATTTTGTTTATTGAATTGTAACTTTTTCTGTCCTTTAAAGCTGCCCCATCTTCTGTTTTACTATTACAATGGTGTGTACATAATGTGTGTTGATGAGTATTTGCTTTTGTTTCTTCTGTCAAAGCACTTTATAAACAATTGTTTTTAAAGGTGCTATACAAATAAAGTTATTTCATTGTTCAGATAAATCCCAAATATTCTCTGTTTCCAGGTTCTCAAACTGTGCGGATTTTTCTTTGTCATATATAATATTAAACTTGATATATTTGAGATGTTATCAGTGTTGACAGAGACTAATTGTCATCAGCGTCCTCCAAAGGAACAGATATTCAGAGCTCCATTAGTGCGTGGCATTGCTCAGACTGTTGAGCATCCAGATGTCATCTGCTTCAGCTCGTCCACAGTTTGGTCCTTGAACAAGGACTTTAAATCTGTGGGACCCCCTTAGGACCTTCACACACACACACACACACACACACACACACACATCTGGAGACACATGTTCTCTATCTCTATCAAAGATCACTTCTTGTATTAATATAAAATCAAATCTGAAAGCATGTGTCTCCTTCTGTGTCTGGTTTGTCTTTTATCTGTCTTTGATTGACTAAAGAAAACATTGTAATCAACACATTAAACTAATTCCAGGGATTAAAAGTGAATGAATACTCTGTGTGTGGTTTGAAGAATGCATGCAGCCAGAGGGAAATCCTCTCTCTGGACCTCATTGCAGATGCTTCCTGCTGATAGTGAAGTTAGACTTTAGGGAAGCTGCACCTGCAGTACAGCTGCTGGCTGAATGAGAAACTGCAGAGCGCCATGAGGACATTTAAACAACCAGCAGCAGGACAGGGGACAGCTGGACTCACCTGACTGCAGACTGGACACCATGTGGAAGAAGGGGATGAATAATGCTGCCAGCTGTCTGAGATCTCCATGCATCCTCTTTCATTTAAGCCCCGATGTGCAGTCACCACCACTCTCCTCTCACCATCACTGTCAAGCCGCTGTCGAGGGAATAAAACACACTTCCTGTCAGAAAATTCGAAATAAAACTACTATTCACCAACACAGGTTGCAACATGTTTTAGTACTACAACATAACATACACAACCCGCAGGTACACAGAGCCAGAGCAATACATTTCTTTCCGCCAAATCCACTCGTCTGTGCAAACATACTTGTCAATAAAAATAATTCAGATATATATTTAACGTCTGTAATGTGAAAAACTCAGGATTGCAAAGGCTGACGATGATCTTTTCAGGACTTTTAGTAGAGGTCATGACATGTAAGGAAAGCTAATTGGGTCATTGTTAGACTTTACAATCCTGAGTTAGGGGGGGTGCAGTCTTATTTTGGCATGGGCAAAGAATGCTGAAATAAGACTGCACCCCTGTAACACGTAAATACGCAGAGCTTCTATTTTTGCCGGACGCCGGAGAGCTCCGCAGCAATTCAGCACACGGCAGATAGTGCGGGACAGGAATTCGAGCACAGAAACAAAATAAAACATCCGGCTAATTTTCAAAATAAAATACACCGTGCTCACGGCGTATCATATTTCCCTTCACTACACCTTGAAAACACAGGACAGAGTTGTTTCCTCTCTGCTCCTCTGAATAGAAACAAATTGTTGGTGGTTTTGTGGTTCTATTCTATGTGAATTTCCGAGATCTAGTGGGTCCTCGTGACTACAGCTGTTAGTCATGGCCGCAGCCGCTCCGCAACAAATCCGGACCTGGTGGGTATTTACGGACGGCAGAGCATGGAGCTGACACGCAGCGGAGCCGTTCCGCAGACGTAACGCAACCGGTATAAATCAGCAGTTACTCTCCCTTCGTGTTGCTCTTTTATTTTGAAGGTAACTTCCCTGTTTCCGGTCCAGCCAGTGTGGCTAACTGTGGCAAGAATGAGGAGGAGGAGAAAAGAGCATCTGTCTTCACAAAAAGCATCTGTTGAGTGTTTGATGGTCATTTATTTGTGCTTTAGAACGTAATCAATGTGAAACAATAGTAAAATAAACATTATTTCTCTCGGTCTACTGTACAATGACAAATTCAAGTACAAAACATTTGGTCTCAACTACTGCCAGAAAACACTTAGTTATGTTGTAAAAAGTAACAGTGTAACTGTTAGTTATACAGGAGAGGAGCCAGTCATTTGAGTTAATGGTAAAACCTTTCAGTGCTCGGTTCCTCATTTTGTGACTTTCGATTGAATAAAGGACTATTTTTCCAGTCTTATTTCTTCATTGAAGTTTTCTGTAAAATAGTGTTAAAATCTCGTCTCGATCTCGTGAAACCAATCTGGTGTCTCGTCTCGTGAGCTGGGTGTCTCGTCACACCCCTAGTGTTTACCAATGTAATGGGGCTGTATAGGCAATGGAATTTAATTGAATTAATTAAACCTCTATGTAAATATTTAACTTCAAACTTACAGGTATATTATACACAATAATCAGAGGGTAATCGCAAATAGTGTATATCTTTCACAAGTACAGTACACAAGTAAATGTACTTAGTTACATTCCACCAACACTGATCTTATCTCATCTTATTGAAGGACAGTGGGTAAAATCGACTCTTAAGAAACCTTTTTATTCTGAAGGGCAGAGGAGTGTAGCGGAAGTTGTGTTTGTGTTTCCGGGTCTCGGAAGACGTTACGACCTTCGTTACATTGTTTGCATTTTAGCTCGTGATGAGGACGGCGGAGTAAAACGCGCCAGTGTTTAGCTTCCTACATAAAGAATCATCAGAAACTGCTGGATGTGGTTTTAAAAACTAAAACACATCTAAAAAGAGCAGGTCTGTTTTCTTTCTCTGATCGGAAACGCGTTTACTGCTGTTGTTGCAGGGGAGTCCGCGCGCTAAGCTAACGTTAGCCGCAGCTAGCTCCTGCTAACGTGTGTTATTGGATATGTTGTGAGCTTCGTATTTTTCTCAAATTCCAGGTCGGGGAGAAGTTGAGGAGAGACACTTCAACATGAACTCTGAGAGGAAACTGTCAGCTGGCCAGCGGAGAGGTGGGACACGTTTACTATGTTATATATTCTTTCCTTATTTTTCGTGGCAAATGTCTGTTATTCTTAGCAACGGTCTGTTATCAAGAATTAGCAGACTGCAAAATGCTGTTGAATTTAACCAAGCCATGTTAGAACTATTATATTGAATGTACTGCATTACAGCCTCACACAGGCTCTGCCTCCCTCCTCTCTGTCTTTTTTTGTCAACACTGAAATGGCTGTCATATCTAATGTGATTAAACACCAACGGAATGGGAGTACTGTATCTAAACATCAAACACCCAGTGTGGTAAATAATGAGCTCACAACACTCAAAACACACAAGAACTATTTGTTTTGTCGAGGTCGATAGTTATATCTTTAATCAGCAATGTACCAGTCTATTAGTAGGGCTGCACGATTATGGCCAAAATGATAATCACGATTATTTAGATCGATATTGAGATCATGATTAATTTACACGATTATTTGTTGATTTGAATCAAAACAAATGTTATTGTCACATAGGCTAATTATAACTGCTATCACATTCATATTGTGCGACATTCCTGCTAATACATCAATATTGTGCTACATTCCTCCTTTGTTGAAGGATACTATGAAGGAGTAATGCCATTTCAGCTGTTGTGCGACCGCTTTTCACACTTGCGCATTTGCCGTGACAAGATACAAGCAATTTTATGTTCACGTTAATAGCGCGTGTTAAAATCCGGTATCTACCGGACGAAAATAGCAACGCGGATTTCAGTGCCTCATTACGGTGCCACTTAAATGTCTGCGTTGCGCTCTGATGCTCCGAAACAAAAACAAAAAAACTGCAGCGGCCTGCGGCGATAACTTGAGACTGAGTCAACCGCTGTGGTGGCCAAGCATGTAACCGTCGCTCAGACTTGCCAGTGTGTTTTGATGTAGTGAGAGAGTCCTGACAGTAGGGCTGAAACGATTCATCGAGTCCCTCGAATAACTCGATTACAAAAATAGCTTGAGGCAAAAACCCTGCCTCGAAGTCTCGTTAAATTCCTATGGCGCGCATTATACGCGCAGGGATCTGATTGTTCCACACGGATCGTTGTTCAGGAAGGACACCACTAGCGCGTGATACATTTTGAATTTAGTTGGCGCGATGGCGGAGAGTAAAGATGTATAAAACGGCAGTGAATGTCTAAAGTTTGGGATCATTACATACTAAAAAAGGAAGAGAACAAGGTGCAACATTAAGTAGACCACAGCAGTACGACTTCAATGATTCAGCATCTGAACCGAAAACATCCACTCCACGCTGTTTCACCAAGCGTCGCTGAAACAAGGTAACGTACCCTAAGGGGTTTTTATGGTTGTGCGTAGCCTATACATTGATGTTCGCTGATTTTAATCGCGTACTGTATTTGTAGCAATGTCGCGATGCGGTTTGACTAGATATGATGTTTAGCTGTGATGTTTTTAAGTAGTAAACTTATTCACGTTCAATTGCAAGAGAGTATAGCCTAAAAAGAAAGAACCCCTTCACACACACACACGCATGCACCCTCGTCTCTCTCACTCTTCCTCACGCACGGCACGCGTTCATTTTTTGTTCTCAGGTGGGTAATTTGCAGAAGGTGCAATCCTTTTTTTGTAATGTTGTATTAAGAAGACAAAATTAAGGCCAACTGGCCTTTACTATTTAAGTTTGTATTCATAGTTTTACATGTTACACATGTTTTACAGTAAGTTGACTTAACTGTATTGTTATTTAGTTAATTGTTGGGTAAACACTAAATGGGTAAATTGCAATAAATGGGCTTAGTTTTGGAGCCAAATGTTGGAGTTGGAATAAATACCTCCTGTTTTTTTGAGAAATAAAAGCCAAATGCTTGATCATTTTACAGCCACATCATTTTCGTTATGCATTATTTGTTTTGGTTGTTTAAAAACGCAAAACAAATGTATCCGATTAATCGATTACTCGATCGATAAAGTGCTAGATTAATCGATTACAAAAAGAATCGATAGCTGCAGCCCTACCTGACAGTCAACATCACTGCCTCTATCGCTGCCACAAGAAAGACACTACGAGGGTAAAAAACGCAAAGAAACGCAAGCACTGAACTGTCCGAGAGTTTGTGTCCAGCTGAATGTTTGACAGACAACAAAGCACAGTCAATCTGTATAATTTCTTTCTCTCTTTCTCAGTAAAATAAAGCTGCATTCAAGTGCAGTCGGGAATGACCATGGAAGTTTCATCACGATAGATATGATAGCTATTTCAGTGTTAACAAAAAAAGACAGAGAGGAGGGAGGCAGAGCCTGCATGAGGCAGAGGCAATAATACAGTAGGCCTACATGACAATAATAATACTTTACATTTCTGAATGTGCATGTGTTAAGCACCATTCAAATAAAGTTCAGTGATTGTGAACTAAAATATGACAGCAGATTGTAGTTTATTTGGATAAATTATTTTGCTGGTGAAAGTTACAGGAGTTCATATGTTGTGTGATATGAAATACAACAAACACAAAAGTCATTGTTTAGTTATCATTGGCTGTCTTCTATCTTATATTCAAGAGATTATGGAGGGGAAAAAAGTCTGGTTGCCCCTCACTTCAGCTTTGCACAAGAGAATGGACAGTCCATTAAATATATGGGGGATTTCTATTTTGTCTCCCATTGCGGGTCTGCAATTATAATGCACTCATGACAGCCAATGTAAAATCCAACCTTTTAATTTAATGACAGTTTAATGTAATTTCAACACACACAAGCTAAATAGTTTATTAAAGTTTGATAATTGGGCCTGTCATGATATATTTATGACAGGTTATGTTGTTTAGGTTAATGTTGAATTGTCATTACAAATACATCGACAGGTTGTATTGTCTAGTTTAATGTCAAGTTGTCATAACACAGATTGTTGTCTTCGTTAATGTCAAGTTCAATTCAATTTTATTTATAGTGTCAAATCATAACAGGAGTTATCTCAGGACACTTTACAAAGACCCAACAATTCCAGGAATTCCCCCAAGAGCAAGCCTTAAAGCCCCAGTGTGTAACATTTGTAGTTGTTCATTATCAAAATATGTGTTGCCCTTCACAAACTTGTCCTTTTTTATGAATATTGACCACCACCATCAATTCCAAGTATTCCTATTGGCTTGACATTTTACATTTGCGCTTACATGAACTGGGGTAGACGCTCCATAGCCATGCGCCGTCTTGAAATACGGTAGCCCGTAAGGGACATACAGGCTATACTGCTCCGCATTTCGCGCTTTTCACTCAGTGGCACTGACTGTGACGTATGCCAGGGAGGGAGGGGGAGAAGATTACTTGTGACTCACTGCCGGCAGATTTGAAAGCCTGTTGCGTCTGTTATCGAGGACATGTAGCTAACTGAGTCGCCGAGGAAATTAAAATGACAACGTGCCAGGCAAAGCAACGCGACCAAAGTTAATATTGTTGTGGCTTTTCCAAGATGGAAAGAGCTGATGAGGAGCAAGGATTTTAAAAGGGACGCCGAAGTTGACTGCTTTCTTCTCAACAGGTAATTCTGCCTATTTGTGTAAAAGTTTTATAGTTGCTACTTGCTTGGCTAACTATAGCATGGTTGTTCATAACGCTAGAACGACGTCTAGGATACTTTTCCTCGCGTCAATGATGAAAAAGGATTGTCTACCTTGTAACATAAACGTAATCATATGTGCCGTGATTTCCCTGGCAGACAACTCACGTCATGGAGTTGTAACACAGACTAGCTACAGCTAGAACAGCTGTGTGTAAACAATGGAGATTAAGAGATCATTTCAGTTTCATTGACATTGTTCATGCTGCTCAGAGAAATATATTAAAAACACAAACCTCCGTTGCTTCTCTCCTACGCTGTAAACATTGCCTTACACTATTAATCTCGTACAATATAAAGAATAACGATAGCACTGATACTTAACTAACATTAGCTTGCATATGTTTGGGAACCTGATAGCTGATGTTAGCAATGAAATGGTACCAAAATAACGTCAAACTATTATTACACTTATACTCACGGACGGTTGTCACTAATTTCGGGTTCGGCCCCCGTAGGAGTTATAACGCACTTGGAATGGGGGGGGGGGGGCTTACAAAGTGTAATTCAGTTGGTTGTCATATACAATTTCACCGCTAGATGGGAGAAATTCTTACACACTGGGGCTTTAAGTGCAACAGTGGCGAGGTAAAACTCCCTTTTAGGAAGAATCCTCGGACAGACCCAGGCTCTTGGTAGGCGGTGTCCGACAGAGCCGGTTGGGGGTGTGATGAACAGTGGCAATAACAGTCACAGTTAAGGGTGCTCCGATCAGGATTTTTGGGGCCGATCACTGATTGCTGGAAGAAGTATCGGCCGATCACCGAGATAGGAGGTTCCCAATTTTGGCAATGTTACGAAGGTGAAAAAAGGCTGTTCTTGAGGTTTGTTTTAAGTGGGCGTTAAAGGATATATCCTGATCAAAAATAACTCCTAGATTTCTGACAGTAGTGCTGGAGGACAGGGCAATACCATCCAGAGTAACTATATCTTGGGATAATGAGGTTCGGAGGTGTTTAGGACCCAGCACAATCACCTCAGTTTTGTCTGAGTTTAACATCAGAAAATTGTAGCTCATCCATGCTTTTATATCTTTGATGCATGCTTGGAGTTTAGTTAACTGACTGGTTTTGTCTGGCTTAATTGATAGGTGTAGCTGGGTGTCATCAGCATTACAATGAAAGTTAATTGAATGTTTCCTAATAATATTGCCTAGGGGAAGCATACAAGGTGAATAGAATTGGTCCAAGCACTGAGCCTTGTGGAACACCATGGTTAACTTGAGAGTACCTGGAGGATTTATTGTTAATATTAACAAATTTGTCATGACAAAGACATCTCGGACAATGCAGTCATGAATACTCAAACGGACTCCATGTCAGTGTTTCCTTTAGGATTTTTTTTTAGCAGTGGGGGCAGGTCTGTCCGAACAACCGCTGCACACCCCTTCAAATAAAGTATTTCCAAAAAATCTTTTAATCGAAGATTGAATTGACAATCCTGACACCCCTAGTCCTTATGAGAGTGAATATATTAAATTAGCAAAGTACTGTTAAGATTCACATTAATAGTTGTTGTAATTGTTTGTGTTTGTGTTTCAGCTTTACCTTTGGATGTCCAGAAAGTGATTGTTGGTGAAGAACATCAGCAGGAGTGGAGCTCCAGTCTGGACCAGGAGGACACAAAGCCCCCACACATTAAAGTGGAACAGGAGGAACTCCGGATCAGTCAGGATGGAGAGCAGCTTAAAGGGCTGGAGGAGGCTGATATCACCAAGTTCCCACTCACTCCTGTCCCTGTGAAGAGTGAAGATGATGAAGAGAAACGTCATTTCTCACAGCTTCATCAAATACAAAATGAACAGATGAAAACAGAAGCTGATGGAGAGGACTGTGGAGGACCAGCACCAGCCATGAACTCAGATCCAGATACATATTTACAACCAGATACTGATGACAAGACTGGAGACTCGTCTGAACCAGAGACTGATGACAGTGCTGATTGGAAGGAGACCAGAGAACCTCCGTCAGGTTTAAACTCTAATAATGATACATTCCCTGTTAGTGATTTAAGGCGTAGTGCTGGTGAGGACGAGTGTGAGGAAAGGTTTGGCACCAGTGGACATCTGAAGAGACACACAAGATCTCAAACAGGAGACAAACCATTTAGCTGCTCAATCTGTAAGAAAGCGTTTACAGTGAGTGGGAGCTTACAGAAGCACATGAGAATCCACACAGGAGAGAAACCGTTTAGCTGCTCCGTCTGTAGGAAAGCTTTTATAGATAGCGGACATTTATATAGACACATAAGAATCCACACAGGAGAGAGACCATTTAGCTGCTCAGTCTGTAGGAAAGCTTTTGTAGAGAGTGGACATTTACAGAAACACATGAGAATCCACACAGGGGAGAGGCCATTTAGCTGCTCAGTCTGTAAGAAAGCTTTTAAACGGAGCGGAGATTTACACGCACACATGAGAATCCACACAGGAGAGAAACCGTTTAGCTGCTCAGTCTGTAAGATGGGTTTTACAGTAGGTAGAAGTTTACATAGACACATGAGAGCCCAACACGTGAGTGTTACACAGTCCCCCCTTGGTTTTCTTCTCCCTGTCTGCTCTACTGAGGTGGTCCTGATTTGATCGTTATTGGGTGGCTCCACCCCCCTGTACTCAAGGAAGGCTGGAGAAGTGTATCAGACTGAAGCAGCTGTTCCCCAGTGTGTTGGTGGTCCTGACTATGGGACCAGGCTATGGGCTGTTCAGTTTAGGCAGTTATTATTCAAAGTTGTGACCATCATTTAATAATGATTCGTGTGACAGCCATTGTTGCTGCTATATAGCTGTATGAAAACTGCTGTTCACGTTGTTGTCAGGAGTTTGATGAATATGTTAAGGGTGCTCCAATCAGGATTTTCGGGGCCGATCACAGATTCCTGGAAGACGTGTCGGCCGATACCGATCACTTTTATGAACTGAAAATTACACCATTACCTAACAGTCACACACGTTTAGAGAATGTATCAGTAATTGTTTGGCTTTTTGTCCTAGCTCAAAATCCAAAAAATGTCCTTTCAGCAAACTGTACTTCAGCAAAACAAATTATTTGTAGTCTTGTCAATTTTCAGACTAATCCTAACTAAGGTAAATATTCTTTTAGCTCCACATCAGGGCTGAATACAAGTGAAGCTAAACAAAAAAAAACGTTCCTGTCGAATAACAAAAAAAAAATGAACAGTCTTTAAATCTAGATACATTTTAAAGAGACTTCACATCTCTTGGGATTTCAAGAACTACAGCTTAACAGAACCACAGCTGCACTGTCATGAGATCTTCCACATCATGATTCAATGATGAAGACAGATGAGGAAAAGAGATTAGTAGAGCCATATCTCCTAAAGCTTACTTGTTATAGCATCAATGGCAGATTTTTCTTTAGAAATATAAGCATTTCTGCATTTTTGGCGGACAGCTTGTTCCTCTTCTCATCTACAATAATCCCTGCTGTGCTAAAAAGTCGCTCACTATCTACACTGCATGGTGCACAGAGGTAGGCCCGTGCTGGTTGTGCGAGAGCGGGGACACGGGGAAACAGCTGGGTGAGTGGCACCGGAGCTGCTAGCTACGCGACTCCGCTCTGCCTTAGCGTCAGCTAACTTTCAAAACTCCTCATACTCCTTTCCGTGACTAACTTTCAAATGTCTGATGAGGTTGGTGGTGTTGAAATGTCTTTGGAGCTTTCCGCCTCGTGGTATTTCCTTGGCACACACGCTGCAAATCGCTAATTGTCTTTTTCCCAGATAGCAATGAGTCGGCGGACCACCGCCGGTGCTCCAGAGGCAGTAGAAGCGCCAGAATGGCGCAATCACAAACACGTTTGCCGGCGCACCACCGGCGGCAGCCGCTTTTTAATAGCGGTAGCCGCCTTCCTACCGCCTTCGTTCTGCGGCCGGCCCGTGGGCCAACTGCTGTTCTGCCGCCGTTCAGACACCTTGTAGAACTGCCAGACCGGTGAATGTAGGGAGGCCGCCATTTTTACAAGTAGTGCGTCATCTGATCGGCCTATCAGATCGGCCTTCATGGAGACCACCGATCAAACTATTTAAAGCCATTATCGGCCGACACCGATCGGTGACCGATCAATCGGAGCACCCTTAGAATATATTATGGGATATGTTGTGATACTTTGAAAAGGCTGATAAAGTTACAAATAAAGGCTCATCAGGGGACAGTTGATAAACAGCTGACATGTAGTTTTGTACTAGTTAGTGGTGTGGTTAGAGTTCTGGTGTGGTGGTGGTGGAGGAACTGGCAGCGTGTCTTTTGTTTGGCACGGGTGACGCGGACGCGGCGGGCCCGACGGTGATCTGCCCGACGGTGATCTGCCCGACGGCGGGCCCGACGGTGATCTGCCGGCGGCGGCTGTCCCCCCCGAGGTTTTCGCGGTCCCAGTAGTTATTGAAGATGTGCCGCCGAGTTTGCCGGCACCGGTGGCGGTGGACTTGCCGCGGCCAGTGGCCCCGACTCCGGTGGTCGTAGTCACCCCCGTGATTGAGGAACCCTCCACTTCAGGTGGTGAGGTATTGAGTACGTCTACTCAAAAAACGATTACTGATCAGAGCAAAGAAAATGAGTGTGAGAACACAGAAAAAGTGAGTGAAAACGTGTCAGCGTGTTTGGATCTGCTGGAGGATGAGGAGATGTCTGATGATGAAATGTTAAAAATTGCACAGAAAAGAAAATTTATGGATTCTGTGCCAAAACATTCAAAAGCTAAAAAAATAACTAAATTGCAAACCACTCCACCAGAGTCAGAAAGTGACTTCAGCATGACTCAGGAGGAACAGCTGATGAGTCACCAGACTCCCTATCCGCCAGCTGATCTGAAAGGTTTTCTGGAGAGCACTAAGGGAGCCAGGCAGCCTGTAGTAGAGGAGCACTTCCCTAATCTCAGGCTGTTCATCCAGTCAGCTCGGCCTCTCACCAGGAAGTCTGGGGATAATGGGCTCACACTGCAGGAAATTTACCGTCTAAGAAAACTGGTTGTTAAAGTAAAAGCACAACTCATCTCTGATGATGAAGACGATGACTGTTAAACATGTGGTCTCTCTCTTTTTACTGTCATGTTTTTCTATTTTTCTCTCTCCATCTATGTGTGAGTTCAACATAGGGACTTTGAACCTGAACGGAGCCAGAGCTGATTTTAAAAGAGCTGCACTGTTTAAGCTCATGGAGATAAGGAGGCTAGATGTGATGTTTTTACAGGAAACCCACAGCACAGCAGACATTGAATGTGACTGGAGGAGGGCTTTTAACGGGGAGGTGATTTTAAGCCATAAGTCCAGTCTGAGTGGAGGGGTGCGGGTCTTATTTGCCAGGAGTTTCTTACCAGTTTCTTTTGATGTGGATGAGATTGTGCCAGGTGTTTTATTGAAGGTCTCAGCTCAGTATGAAAAGGTGAAGTTAGTGTTTTTAAATGTCTACCTGTGGAGGGGTTTTAATAGTGACTGTAGGCAGTACAGTCAAGTTAAAATACGTACGTATTTTAACTTGTTTACTGCGCGGACAGAAGATCCTCTCTCTCTCTCACATGAGCCGGCCGGAGAGGTGACCAACATTTAATTAATTTAACAGCAAGAGGAAGGAGACGTCAGCCGGAAGCTAACGTTGCTAACTGGCTGTTAGCAGCTAACCTGCTGTTAGCAGCTTAGCTTGGTTAGCTAGGTTGGTAAATGTAGTTTTAGCGTCCTGTTAGCAACAACACAATTGAACTCATTTACTATAAATACTAACCTGAGAGATGAAATGACTCTGTGTGTGTGCCTGAGGCCAGAGTATAGAGGGATCTGAGCTGAGACTGGAAGCAGGATCCCCGTTAAGAATTGCTGTAATTTAAAAGTTTACTGCCTAAATGAAAATGTACAAACGTGGTAAAATAAAGGTTTATCTTGTATGAATGAGTAGGATGTTCTGGTAGATTCGGCATATAAATAATCCCCAAATGATGGAGACCAAAGCAGGAATCTGTACTTTCCGTCCTCCCAGCTGGCGTCAGGGTCGGTCTGAGACTGAGCGGCGCTGCGGTGAAAAACCTCGTGTTTTTGAATGGAGTTTGGTTGGGCGATCTTCTCATATCTCCAGACATATACTTCATATTTTACACTGGTTATTGTAATTGTATTATTATTATTATTATAGTTTTATGTATTATTGATGTTT
The DNA here is from genome assembly GCA_023631565.1 of Gymnocephalus cernua. Lineage (NCBI taxonomy): Eukaryota > Metazoa > Chordata > Actinopteri > Perciformes > Percidae > Gymnocephalus > Gymnocephalus cernua. The sequence goes on along the minus strand of CM042448.1, from coordinate 8,457,722 downwards.
TTTCGTTGTTTTATAAATGCTCTGTGACAATTGTTTAATAAATGTTGAATCCAAATGTAAAACCTGGCGTCTTTCTTCTTTATTCAGTTGGTGTCCTGCTGGTTGAGCAGGACAGGACTTTGGTGGACTGAGCATTTCTCTGGTGGACTACGGCCCTGTTGGAGAACGCCTCATGATTCAACATGTTCATCATTTGCAGAATAGTGAATCATTTCATTTTTTACCCCTCGTGTTGTCTTTGGGTCAAATCTGCCCCGTCGTCTCCGTGTCTATATCAGACATATGGGTTTCTTTTTAACTACCTCATTTAGATTACCCACAAAATAACATCCAACGTGCTTCGCAGGTACAACAAAAGATCGCAGCTCTACTCTCATTGAATTTTGGGTGTTTTGTTCCATTTTTTTTGCATTTGGAGAAAAACAAAACCCGTCGACCCTTCTGTGATCGTCCTTCCTTTAATATTAGTCTAATAAGTCATAATTTCTGCTTTTTTAACTCAAGATTTAGGGATCATTTCCTGTAAATTAGGTTTTTTATTGACCATGAATTCCAACAATAAGTAATAAGTGTAAAACTAGTTATGAGTTGGTGTTGGTGATGTTTATACACGGTAGTGAAAAGAAGCGTTAAAGGTCAAAAAGCGCCAAAAAACAGGAATAAAGTGCCAAATAAGACCAAACCGTGAGAAAAAGTGGTGATTTTCAGTTGTGACCGGGAGGACGATGCCCGGGCGAATGGAAGACAACACGAGGGTTAAAGACTGTCGCTCTACTTGAGGAGGAGTTTCCTAAACTGAAGACCTTACAAGGAGGTGGGATGTTGTTCAAGTCTCCAGGTAGAATGTTTCTAAATGTCCAGTTCAAACCCTCAGAGATGTCCTGATGTTACCATTCACACCACTATTCAGGTTGGAGAGGACAGGACTACGACCTGTTGGCCTGCCAAAATCTAACTTTTAATATGAATGATGGTGAGACTGCGAGGTTCTAAAGGACTCGTACTTCTTTCCATTTTAAAATAGGTGGCGGCGGACGTGGCGAGCTGTCCATAACTCCAGCTGACGCTGAGGGTTACTCCACAAGGCTTCTTAAATCAGCATCTACCAATGGGAAACCATCCTGGTTGGAGTTCCACTACAGGAGAAGCTTTCTACTCAACCACTTTCCTAGGATTCAGTAGAGTTGGCCAACACGCCCCAGTCACAATGCATCACATGTGGCGGTCATGTGACTTGGCAGCTGCTGCCATTGCATGTGGAGGAATGCGACGGCACATTGACTGTAAGCTGTATTCCAACATGTCTCTCATTTCTCTCTTTGAGTTTGTTCAGACGACTGTTTCAAAGTATGAAGTATGTGTTGATCATGTCTTGTTATTTCTGTAGGAGAGTGAATGTGGGACATGTCTTGATGGAGATTGTTGAGTTCTTGAGCAGCCAGTCCCATCTACCATAGGCATGGATCAATCCTTGGCGCTAATACATGTTGTCTTTTCTGTTGCTTTGGACATTTAATAAGAAAGCATTAATTTTTGAATCATCACATAAAGGAAGTAAGCAGAGGTTTTAGTACACTGACACATATGTACACATTTGTGATCGTAGCGTATTTCCTGTCGCTAGTGAATATAACATATCTGTAAGATGCAGAAAACATGAGACTGTTCTTGTAATAATTTCCTGTATGAAAAGTATTGACATTGTTTTTGCAGGTCTGCCCAATCTGTGCTGCATCGTACCAGCTGATGTTCTCCCATCTCATGGCAGCACATGTGGTGACAGGTAGGAAGTTAGTGTCTGATAGATTCAGGTAACTGGTAGTCAGCCATGATCAGAATGTAATGCCATGTTGTCAGTATGAGGAAGGACATGTGGAAAGAGGGTCATTTCATTAGAGGATCACGGGAAGAATTATCAGAGGAACAACAAACATGACATGTGTTGAAGTGTTTCTGGAGCTCCTGGTTTTTGGCTCCTCTGAGGAAATGTTCCAACTTGCCAATAGTGACGACACTTTAGTCCCCCCCCTAATGTCTGTGGTGATATAGAAACATAACTGCTCATTAAAATGATGCACCTCAATGACCAGATGTTGGATTCATATTAACTCTGCAGCACATGTAGTTAACCTAGTTGTGTATATTAACTCCATGTCTTCATTTTAATAGAAACATTTGGCACCACTGACCAACTAGATGGTAAATGATTCAAATAATCACCACTCATGATTTGGCTGCTTCCCATTCTTCCAATCAATTTTTTTATTCTAATTGATTTGGTCTGTTCTGAGAATGAACTGAGCTCAATACAGACGTTTGTATACATTATATATTCTAGTGTATGATCATAATGTGTTTAATATGAGCAGATATTGATCCCGTCTTCCATGTGCAGCTATCCCCTTGTTGGTCAACACAAAGATCTGTAATTCCATTGATAAATTACTGTTCAGTTTTATCTGGAAAAACAAGACGCGTTATGTGAAAAAATCTGTTATTACGAACTCCTTTGAACGTCTAAACTTTCTTGATTTTACAACCCTTAATAATACCTTTAAAATAAATTGGATGAAGTATTTTCTAAACAATCCCACATCTACGTGGAATTTCATCCCTCATTATATCTCCTCTAAGGTCGGTGGTCTAGAATATCTACTTTTGTGTGATTATAAAACTGAGAAAATTCCCTTAATTTGATCCAAATTCCACAACCAAATGCTCTCAGCATGGTCGTCAATCTCCAAACATAATTTCTCCCCACACAGGTGCTTCATCTGGAATAATCGGCTCATTAAACTCAAGAATAAATCTTTATTTTATAAAACGTGGTGTAATAATAATATAACTCTAGTGTCCCGACTACTTAATGATAACGGATCATTGCTGAATTATTCTGAACTCCTTCACACTTTTGGCGTTCCGGTCGCCCTGAGAGAGTTTGCCGTTGTCATGGATACCATCCCATCTGGTACGTGACCTCTCTTAAAAGGCTCCGGTCCACCAGACGGCCGACCGGCTCTGGACCCTGAGTGGACCTCAGCTGGTGCCGTATGTTTCGCTACCACAACGAGGAATAATAAGCGTAACATTGGCTCTTTATTCCAGAGAGAGGTCACCAGCCCCCCCGATGCTGGTCCCTGCTGGTCTCACTTTTTAGACGACCTGATTTGGGGGAATATCTGGAACCTTCCTTCCAAATCCCTCCTCACCAATAAAGTAAGAGAAGCGTGTTTCCAGATCCTAGCAGGTCTGATCCTGCTGAGCAGTATCTCCTCAGGTTTCAGCTCGCCATATGTGCTAACTCTTCTTTTTGGGGGATTAGTCCAGAAACAATGCTGCACCTGGTCTGGAGACGCCCCCCCCACCACCACTTTCTGGAATGATCTATCCCGATACATCGCTGATAAACTTGTCTCTGATTTCTCTCTGTTGTGGAAAGATGTACTGTTTGGTTTCCATGACAACAAAAGTAAAAAAAAAACAGAAAGAAATATACCTATAATTAATTTGTTGATCATTTTAGGCAAATATCATATTCACAAAGCCAAATGTGGTAACTGTAAACCTTCTTTTCTTGCTTTTGGTGAGGAAACGGACCAGAACATTAAAACCATCTATGATTCAACCAATAAGAAAGCCGCTAAAACCTTCAGTTATGTTCTATTTTTAATGTCTATGTGTGAAACTCCCCCTGGCTCTGCCCTGGACTAATGTCTGGTTCTGGATTAATGACTCTCTCTGCTTATTGTGTTGTCTTCCGGTTGACCAGCATGTCGTCCTTCTGGGTCCAAATTAAATTAAATTAAATTAACATTTTTGTCCCTTTTGTAAAGAACTTTTTTCAATGTTTGTGTCACTTTTTCGACATTTTTGATGTTATTTTTCACTAACACCAACTTATTCCCACCAGTTGTCCACTTATTACATTACATTACATTACATGTCATTTAGCTGACACTTTTATCCAAAGCGACTTACAATGCTACATATGTCAGAGGTTGCACGCCTCTGGAGCAACTAGGAGTTAAGTGTGTTGCTCAGGGACACATTGGTTGATGGATTATGATGGGAATCGAACCCTGGTCTCCCACACCATGTTAGTCCATGTTTTGTCAAATGCTCTAAAAGTGTTTTGGGTAATTAGTGTAAAAAAAGAAACCTCTAGAGAAGTTGTGAGAACAACAACACAAGGGTTAAAAAGCATCTCTGAACTCATTGACTCAGTAGTTATTGATTTACTGGTTTTATTGTTTTTAACTCTGCCTGCAAGGTAGACAATCTATGTAGTGTGTGTGTGTGTGTGTGTGTGTGTGTGTATGTATGTGTGTGTGTGTGTGTGTGTGTGTGTGTGTGTGTGTGTGTGCTCCACAACAAATTGCCACATTGGGAACAATAAAGTAAGTTGAACTTGAACCGGTCGGTTTGGTCTCAGGCGACTCAGCGTTTCTTTGTGTGTGTTTTACTTGACTGTCCATCAGCTGTTGCTGTCCGTGGTGCTGAAACCATTTCACTTGACTATCCATTAGCTGTCGCTGTCCGTGGTGCTTAATATTTTTACTTGTTCATCAGGTTTCGCTGTCCATGGTGCTGAGTCATTCTTACTTGACTGTCCAATAGCTGTCGCTGTCCGTGGTGATGAATAAGTTTTACTTGACTGTCCATCAGCTGTTGCTGTCCGTGGTGCTGAAACAGTTTTACTTTACTGTCCATTAGCTGTCACTGTCCGTGGTGCTGAATCATTTTTACTTGACTGTCCATCAGCTGTCATTGTCCGTGGTGCTGAATCATTTTTACTTGACAGCTGTTGCTGTCTGTTTTGCTAAAAAACTGTTTTCTTTTTTCTTCAAAACCAAGTTTTCAAAAGAATTCTCTTTCTTTGTGTTTCATTTGACTTCTAGGCTTATTTGGCTCAACAAGTGGCACATTATAACATATGCATTCATCAGATATTTTACTGTTTTTTTAAAAACAGTTTTCAACTTGAAATGACTTGGTAGCAGAGGGCCCCGTGATGAAGCTCCGCCCCCACTGTACTGATGGTCTAGCTCCGCCCCTGGTTAGTTGGGTTGTTCTTTATTTTGGTATTTCTCTCTAAAATATAGACTTAACAAGAGGTTCTGTGGACCTAACGACATAATAAGCTGTTTTCAGAATGTAATGCCATGTTGTCAGTATGAGGAAGGACATGTGGAAAGAGGGTCATTTCATTAGAGGATCACGGGAAGAATTATCAGAGGAACAACAAACATGACATGTGTTGAAGTGTTTCTGGAGCTCCTGGTTTTTGGCTCCTCTGAGGAAATGTTCCAACTTGCCAATAGTGACGACACTTTAGTCCCCCCCTAATGTCTGTGGTGATATAGAAACATAACTGCTCATTAAAATGATGCACCTCAATGACCAAATGTTGGATTCATATTAACTCTGTAGCACATGTAGTTAACCTAGTTGTGTATATTAACTCCATGTCTTCATTTTAATAGAAACATTTGGCACCACTGACCAACTAGATGGTAAATGATTCAAATAATCACCACTCATGATTTGGCTGTTTCCCATTCTTCCAATCAATGTTTGTTATTCTAATTGATTTGGTCTGTTCTGAGAATGAACTGAGCTCAATACAGACGTTTGTATACATTATATATTCTAGTGTGTGATCATAATGTGTTTAATATGAGCAGATATTGATCCCGTCTCCCATGTGCAGCTATCCCCTTGTTGGTCAACACAAAGATCTGTATTTCCATTGATAAATTACTGTTCAGTTTTATCTGGAAAAACAAGACGCATTATGTGAAAAAATCTGTTATTACGAACTCCTTTGAACGTCTAAACTTTCTTGATTTTACAACCCTTAATAATACCTTTAAAATAAATTGGATGAAGTATTTTCTAAACAATCCCACATCTACGTGGAATTTCATCCCTCATTATATCTCCTCTAAGGTCGGTGGTCTAGAATATCTACTTTTGTGTGATTATAAAACTGAGAAAATTCCCTTAATTTGATCCAAATTCCACAAGCAAATGCTCTCAGCATGGTCGTTAATCTCCAAACATAATTTCTCCCCACACGGGTGCTTCATCTGGAATAATCGGCTCATTAAACTCAAGAATAAATCTTTATTTTATAAAACGTGGTATAATAATAATATAACTCTAGTATCCCGACTACTTAATGATGACGGATCATTGCTGAATTATTCTGAACTCCTTCACACTTTTGGCGTTCCGGTCGCCCTGAGAGAGTTTGCCGTTGTCATGGATACCATCCCATCCGGTACGTGACCTCTCTTAAAAGGCTCCGGTCCACCAGACGGCCGACCGGCTCTGGACCCTGAGTGGACCTCAGCTGGTGCCGTATGTTTCGCTACCACAACGAGGAATAATAAGCGTAACATTGGCTCTTTATTCCAGAGAGAGGTCACCAGCCCCCCCGATGCCGGTCCCTGCTGGTCTCACTTTTTAGACGACCTGATTTGGGGTAATATCTGGAACCTTCCTTCCAAATCCCTCCTCACCAATAAAGTAAGAGAAGTGTGTTTCCAGATCCTAGCAGGTCTGATCCTGCTGAGCAGTATCTCCTCAGGTTTCAGCTCGCCATATGTGCTAACTCTTCTTTTTGGGGGATTAGTCCAGAAACAATGCTGCACCTGGTCTGGAGACGCCCCCCCCACCACCACTTTCTGGAATGATCTATCCCGATACATCGCTGATAAACTTGTCTCTGATTTCTCTCTGTTGTGGAAACAGTACGTTTGGTTTCCATGACAACAAAAGTAAAAAAAAAACAGAAAGAAATATACCTATAATTAATTTGTTGATCATTTTAGGCAAATATCATATTCACAAAGCCAAATGTGGTAACTGTAAACCTTCTTTTCTTGCTTTTGGTGAGGAAACGGACCAGAACATTAAAACCATCTATGATTCAACCAATAAGAAAGCTGCTAAAACCTTCAGTTATGTTCTATTTTTAATGTCTATGTGTGAAACTCCCCCTGGCTCTGCCCTGGACTAATGTCTGGTTTCTGGATTAATGACTCGCTTTGCTTCTTGTGTTGTCTTCCGGTTGACCAGCATGTCGTCCTTCTGGGTCCAAATTAAATTAAATTAAATTAACATTTTTGTCCCTTTTGTAAAGAACTTTTTTCAATGTTTGTGTCACTTTTTCGACATTTTTGATGTTATTTTTCACTAACACCAACTTATTCCCACCAGTTGTCCACTTATTACATTACATTACATTACATGTCATTTAGCTGACACTTTTATCCAAAGCGACTTACAATGCTACATATGTCAGAGGTTGCACGCCTCTGGAGCAACTAGGAGTTAAGTGTGTTGCTCAGGGACACATTGGTTGATGGATTATGATGGGAATCGAACCCTGGTCTCCCACACCATGTTAGTCCATGTTTTGTCAAATGCTCTAAAAGTGTTTTGGGTAATTAGTGTAAAAAAAGAAACCTCTAGAGAAGTTGTGAGAACAACAACACAAGGGTTAAAAAGCATCTCTGAACTCATTGACTCAGTAGTTATTGATTTACTGGTTTTATTGTTTTTAACTCTGCCTGCAAGGTAGACAATCTATGTAGTGTGTGTGTGTGTGTGTGTGTGTGTGTATGTATGTGTGTGTGTGTGTGTGTGTGTGTGTGTGTGTGTGTGTGCTCCACAACAAATTGCCACATTGGGAACAATAAAGTAAGTTGAACTTGAACCGGTCGGTTTGGTCTCAGGCGACTCAGCGTTTCTTTGTGTGTGTTTTACTTGACTGTCCATCAGCTGTTGCTGTCCGTGGTGCTGAAACCATTTCACTTGACTATCCATTAGCTGTCGCTGTCCGTGGTGCTTAATATTTTTACTTGTTCATCAGGTTTCGCTGTCCATGGTGCTGAGTCATTCTTACTTGACTGTCCAATAGCTGTCGCTGTCCGTGGTGATGAATAAGTTTTACTTGACTGTCCATCAGCTGTTGCTGTCCGTGGTGCTGAAACAGTTTTACTTTACTGTCCATTAGCTGTCACTGTCCGTGGTGCTGAATCATTTTTACTTGACTGTCCATCAGCTGTCATTGTCCGTGGTGCTGAATCATTTTTACTTGACAGCTGTTGCTGTCTGTTTTGCTAAAAAACTGTTTTCTTTTTTCTTCAAAACCAAGTTTTCAAAAGAATTCTCTTTCTTTGTGTTTCATTTGACTTCTAGGCTTATTTGGCTCAACAAGTGGCACATTATAACATATGCATTCATCAGATATTTTACTGTTTTTTTAAAAACAGTTTTCAACTTGAAATGACTTGGTAGCAGAGGGCCCCGTGATGAAGCTCCGCCCCCACTGTACTGATGGTCTAGCTCCGCCCCTGGTTAGTTGGGTTGTTCTTTATTTTGGTATTTCTCTCTAAAATATAGACTTAACAAGAGGTTCTGTGGACCTACCGACATAATAAGCTGTTTTAAATTTACAACAAATGCCTTATCACGCTGATGTGACCGAGCCGGACCTCTAAATATCTGGTGTGTGTGTGTGTGTGTGTGTGTGTGTGTGTGTGTGTGTGTGTGTGTGTGTTAGAGCTGGGTGATTTCTTTCCCTAAAAAAATCTGTGATTTTTGTTCATTAAAAACTCGATTCACGATTCGATTCGATCCCCCCCTTCCATTTAAAACAAAATAACTGCGAACTGTAACTATATTTTAAAAATATGTTTTTATTGTATTTAATTAAAGTGCATCAACGTAAACAAAATTGCAAAGCAAACCCTTTCTCTAACTGAAGAATCACTGTGCAGTGGGCAACAAAGATTGTTAAACATCCAAATTATTATTATTATTATTATTATTATTATTATTATTATTATTATTATTATTATTATTATCACTGTGTTTGGATTGAGAAAATAAAACCTAAAAAAAAATAATCAAAAAATTGATTTTTTTAAAATATGAATGAATCGATTTTTTTCCAGCCCTAGTATGTATGTGTGTGTGTCTCTCTCTCTCTATATGTGTGTGTGTGTGTGTCCCTTAATTAACGCTACGACTTCTTTCGGAAATTTAGTCTTCAAGTTTTCTGAGTTATTTATTTCAGACTCAGATATGGAGATAATAACGCTCCAAAACGATATCAAATCACATTTGTTTCTTGAGGAAAGACCCCTAAAGTTCTCCGAGGTAAAACTCTTCACTACGCTGAACGTTACGTGCCATCCGGTCCAGAACGGGCCGATAAGAACGTTAGCGTTCAGCGTTTGAATTGTCTTGTTGATTACCCGATGCTCAGGCACGTATGTAACGACGTGTAGGTCAGTGCTCTCCAACAAACATACACACCATCATTTACAGGCTCAGAAGGATTGGGAATAATATTATAAACATGCAACTTTGTGTTTTCAGCAGAGCAGCGTGTGGATCATCGTCTGTCATGGCGGCTCTGTGCTTCTTCCTGTGCTCGGTGTGCACGGTCCTGGAGCACGCCATCCCGCCCTGCAGGTTTGGACCTTTAACATGTTACAGTCTCTTTAGATTGCTGAACAACAGCAGGCCCAACTGGAGCGTTTGATAGGGACCAGACTGAGTGTGGTTAACAGTTGTGACAGCAGTGTGTGAGCATCTGAACAAAGTGCTGCAGATCAACAGTGTTGTGACGTTGTGTTTAAAGTCATGAGATCAGTGTTAGAGTTTAGAAAACTGTGTTCAAGCAACGAAAACCAACTAGAGTTTGGTCCACATGAACTGCTGCTGCAGACTGGAGACATGATGCTCTCAGAACAGTTTGGCAGCATTCATTCTAATATAATACTGTATATAATATATATAATATAAAAATGTAATACGTTCTAATGCTGCTCTCAGGGCACCTTATGACATTAGGTCTGCAAATGGCTGCTATAAGAAAATTTCTGCAGCATATATATAAATTAGCGCTGTCAATCGATTAAAAAAATGTAATTGAATTATTTACAGACTCAGTGATTAATTAATCTAAATTAATCACATGCATAATTTTTGCTGTGAAAGTATTTTAAATATTTCAATTCAAATGAATCAATGAATAATCATCATTAGTGACATTAAAGTTAAAACACTCTTTATTACTATTTTCACTGTTGAAATAATGACCGTAACAATCAACAATATGATCTAATATGCTGAGGAAATAAATTCAAAAGGGTATTTTACTACGAGTGGTGACGGTCTAACCACGAATGCACCGTGAGCAACAATGTTTCTGTTGCCTGTAGCAACGCATTCTCTCGTCTCCCTCCTTCATTTTACAGTCAGAACGGCTCCGGGTCAAAGGTCAATATGGAATGGATTAATCTGCAATATATTTGTAAGACACTATCAATATTACCGTGATATTTTGACAGCCCTAATATAAAATACATGTATTTTCTTTTGAATTAATGTGTGTGTGTGTGCGTGTGTGTGTGTGTGTGTGTGTGTGTGTGTGTGTGTGTGATGTTTCTGCTAAAAGGATCAACATTTATCTTTATTGTCATTATACAACAGAATTGTCCAATGAAATGCAAATGTAATTTCCAGCTGCTCTGATGAAGTTAAGTTACCGACCGGCTGCCTCTGGGGACTTTAGGATCAAATATCAGAAAAAAGTCAAAAATTTTCAAAATTATATTCCATATTTAAAATAAGGACCAGGAGAAAAAAATGTATTCAATTTAAACGTTTTTATTTTAAGCTTAACCTTCCTCCGATTATAATCCTCTCAGTTATAAAAGCAGAAATGTCAACACAACCATGGAAAACACTCAAATAATTCAAATGTAAACATAAGTCTAAAATCAGAATGAACACTTCTGGTGAATGAAGTGTTTTAAAATATGTGCAGTGTTTTGTAAATGTAGGAGGAATTGAAATAAAACTGAGGTAGACTTTACATCTGTAACATAAAAAACTAACGTGATACAGCACAGTAACAGTTATTATTTTTCTCCGTCTAACAGTCACGGTACAGCCTAAACCGTACATGGTGGGGGGGTGCGGAAGCATGTCTTTGCCTATATGATATGCCACTGCCTCCGTTATTTATTTGTACCGTTTAGCTTTTACCGTCATAAGGCACTGAGAGTACCTCTCCGTGGTGCTCTGCTGCTTGTGCGGGGTTCCAGCTGCAGATGTTGTTGGACGTTGCTGGCGAATACGGTTGTGCTCCAAAGGATGAGCGCGGCTAAAGTGGTAAAACAGGTTTGCGGTGGGGACGGTGGTCTTGCATAATTTGCAGATGACATTGGTCTGACTACGGTCAGACTTATAAAATCCAAAAAACTGCCATATTGGCGAGCTGACGTTTCCCGTTTCATCAAGAACTTCCGCGCTCGCTGCTTCACGCATTTTCCACTTATCACTCCACGGCGGTTCTGTTATTGAAGAATCCAACACGAGACAACGATATGGTGCAACCAAACACAATACTGTTACATGATTGGCTGTTAGCGTGTCACTCCCTACGTTGCTAGGCTACCAGAGAGCGAGTGCCTTTGTTCATGCAACCAAACTTGCTTTGAAACCTCTGGTTTCTTCCGACGAAGAAGAAAAAAAATAAAAAAATAAAAATGATCGAACTTTTATCGAGCGCATTTTTTTATTGATATTGATTACATGTCTATCGCGATACATATCGTTATCGTTTTATCGCCCAGCCCTAGTCTCAGGTGACTCAGCTTTCTTTAGTCTGAGTCATGTTTTCATGCTTCTTCATCCCGAGCCCACAAAAATACTCCCGTCATTTCGCGACCACGTGACTGCCCCCCCCCCAACCCTGAGGGAGACTCCTGAATCCCGTCACGCTCCCGTTTCCTTCGCCATGTCGTCTAAAGTTATCAGAGCTTTCTGGGACAATATTGATATCATGGTGTCCACTACGCAACTTTCACTTCTTCACGCTCCAAATAAAAACAACTTTTCTTCTCTTCTCTTCTTCTCTTCTTCTCTTCTTTTCTTCTCTTCTCTTCTTCTGCGCTTTTCTGACGTTTTTGTTGTTTTTTTCCCCGACGTTTTTTAAGCTTTTTCCGTCATTTTTTTCAATTTTGTTTTCAAATGCTATAAAAACAAAAAAAAATCAGATTCAAAGAAAGTAGTGAACTGATCATTTCTTTAACTTGTAAAGAGTGTCGTATGGAACCGTTCACGTTAGTTTTTGGGACATTTTGGTTGAAAAAAAAACAAATTTTGTGATATGTAAACTTTTATAAAGTGGGTGAGGTGTGACCCGAGGACAACGACATCATCTATTAAATCAAGTCTCTGATCAAGTCTCATCTATCAAGTCTCTGATAGGTTGGTGAGTGTTGAGGGGGGGGGGGGTTCTGCAATCTTTGAGTCAGTAATGGAGCATCGACACAGCAGTCACTGACAACAGCAACCACAGTCACACAGAGGGAGGAAACTAAGCTCTTATTGTGAAAATCTGCTTCCTGACAGGTGGAGCTGTGATGCATCAGGAAACAACCCACCTGAGTTTTTCTCCGTCAACTCTTTGGACTTCTTGAAGAAACTGTAAGTTGCTGTTTGACACCAGATTTCCGCCGGCTGCGTAACGTCTGTGTAGCGGCACCACGGCGTGCCGGCTCCGTGCTCCGCCGTCCGTCAAGCCCCTCTAGATCCGGATTTGTTGCGTAACGGCTGTGGCCACTACTGACGGCTGTAGTCACGAGGACCCACGAGACCTCGTGAGTTCACATTGAATAGAACCACCAGCAGTTAGTTTCCACCCAGAGGAGTCGAGAGGAAACAACTCTGAGCTGTTTTCAAGGTGCAGTGAAGGAAATATGATCCGCCGTGAGCACGCCGTATTTAATTTAGAAAATTAACCAGATGTTTTATCAGTCCCTCCAGAAAAACGCGATTATGTGATCTCATGGCATAATCAGCCAAAGTCTGCATATTTATTTGGGGGCCGCATTTTTTTCAAATACGCCGCACTTTCGCCGCATAAATTGTCGATTTTTGCACAAAATATGCGGGGCTTGCATGATTTCATAATCCCGCATTTTTGTTGCAATAAAGTCACATATATCTCAGCAGAAAGATGAAACATACTTCACACAAGAGCAGCCATTTCCCCCTGTTGCCATGGGAACGTTATGAAGTGACGTCATTCTCCTAGTGAGAACACGGTGTTGGGGGGGAATCACTTTGTTTTCTTTTTTTCATCAAACTGCAGTTTTTGCAAGTTCCCGCAATTTCATCGCATCAAATTGCATAAATATCATATATAGCATATTCCATCACATTTTTTAAGAAAACGTGCCACATAATCAAGGAAAAACTACACGTGTTTTTCTGGAGGGGCTGTTTTATTTAGCTTCTGTGCTCCACTTCCTGTCCCCCACTATCTGCCGGGTGCTGAGTAGCTGCGGAGCTCTCCGGCGTCCGGCAGAAACAGAAGCTCTGCGTATCTGATCCGGAGGGCTGGCCGGAGTCGGGACGCAGCCGTTCTGCAGTCAGTGGAAATACACACGGTGACTTTAATGGAAACAGACGGACTCCGCCGCCGTTACGCAGCCGGTACTCAAGCGGTGACGTTTGGGGGTGTTACTTTAACAACCCGTTAGTCTTTGGTCTCTTCAGGTTAGTTTCTGGCTCTGTAATGTTAAATCTAATGTTTCTACTTCACTTCTTATTTCCTGAGGAAGTGTTCAGGACTCTCGTGATGAAGATAAATCTCCATGTTGTAGCAGAACTACTACAGAGGAGGTTTAAATCCTCTGCTAGAGCGAAGAGTGAACCAGGATCAGGGAGGAAGCCGGATATTCCTGTTATCTTGGAGGAATTCAGCAGAGACACCTACGTTACCATGGAGATTTATTTAGGACAGATAGCCTGCTCCTGACCAGCTTGATTTATTAATCCTTCACTCAGCAGAGCTTTTACCTTATTATTATTATTATTATTATGATTATTATTATTATTATTATTATTAACAGGTACATGTTGCTGTTCAGTAAAGCACTGCCATTATTTGTATAATTGTTCATGTGACAGTCATTGTTACTGTTATATTGCTGAATGAATTCTGCTTGAAGTTTGGTGAATATATTAGTTGTTGATATGATAAAAGGCTGATAAAGGATAATATATGAAGTGCTGCACATGTGTTCATAGTTCTAACAACAGCAGACTGCTCAGAGACCAATACACCTTTCATTATTGTAGATGATTTATTTCTTTTAGTATTCTTTATCAAAGGATTATGTATGCTCCTCTTCCATGTGCATTTAATTTGACATTATTAGCACCCGGTGTGTGTTCTCTCCAGTGAACTGGGACTATAATCTGGGAGGATTGACCAATTATGATAGGTTTGTATAATTCTTTATTATAGCCTTAGTTCACTGGACCAGTAGCCATCTAGTGGTGTAGACTAATGTCCATTCATGTAACAGCAGGGAGAGGACACCCCCATGGTTTCTGATCTTATATGTTGCTGGGGGAGGAATAACTGATGAATACTCTGTTACAGTCAAAGAAAACTCTGAACCAACCTGTATCTTTGAGTCAGGCTGCTTAATGATTACACACACTGAACAATGAAATCAGCAAATAAAACCGTATCGGACCTGGACTTTGACTGGAGTTTCTACATTTCAGAGTCCAATTTCTTCAGCAGCTTTTCTATGTCCATATACACAAGGAAGCAAATCAGATGATATATATCAGATGATATGGGAGCAGTGGGAGTTAATAAGTTACAGAAAGAGAGAGAATCATTCCAGGGAACAGCTCACCTGTGTCAGAGATTTCTCTCCAGGTGGACAATGACTCTATTCTTCATCAACTCTTCTTCATCAACTCTTCTTCATCAACTCTTTGGACTGTTTGAAGAAAGTGTGAGTTGCTGTTTGATCCGTTAACAACTCGTTAGTCTTTGGTCTCTTCAGGTTAGTTTCTGGCTCTGTAATGTTAAATCTAATGTTTCTACTTCACTTCTTATTTCCTGAGGAGGTGTTCAGGACTCTCGTGATGAAGATAAATCTCCATGTTGGTGATTTATTGGAATCAAATAGCTGATCTTTATTTCCTTTCTCCAGCTGTCATAAAACAAAGCGTCGTCTCATCAGAGTAAAATGAGACACAACACAACTTATGTTTCTGCTAAAAGGATCAAGGTTCATTGTTCAGCTTTCTTGTTATTATACAACAGAGTTGTCCAATGAAATGCAATCGTCATTTACAGCTGGCTCTGATCAAGTTAAGTTACCGACCGGGCTCTCTTGACTTTGGGCTAAAATATCGGGGAAAAAGTCAAAAATTGTCAAAAGATATTCCAAAAAGTCGGCGAAAACTCTACAGCCGTACAGCTGAGATCTAAATGAAGGTTGAGTTTGAAGATGGGTTTGAGATTCTTTCAAAACCTGTCAGATGTCATTTTATGCGACAATATTTTGTTGACTAAAAACAGAAGAAGGGGGAGATAGGGCCCACCTGTTGGACCCCAGAGCTATTAATATCTTTGTAGAACAAAGTTGTTCCGGCCCTGGAGTCTGTGTCTCTCTCTGGATCAAACACAATGACCGCACACAGCAGCACTGCTGCTGCTCGGATTCTGGAACTAGGAACTAGTAACTAGTAACTAGTAACTAGTAACTAGGAACTAGTAACTAGGAACTAGTAACTAGTAACTAGAAGTGTCAAGTAAATGTAGTCCAGTCAAAGTAGGAAGTAACACAATATGGAAATACTAAAAGTACAACAAACTTTGAAATGTTCCTTAGTGCAGTACTTGATTAAATAGGTACTTAGTTACTTTACACCACTGCTGATGTTGGTCATGCTAGTTTTTATTGTCAATGTTTAGTTCTGGTATTTAGGATGAAAAATCAATAAATCATTTACCAGTTTATGAGCTCCATGGAGTTCAACGTGCTGCAGTAAATCCTCCTTATTATAAGATTAGATAAAACTTTATTGATCTCCAGAGATCAAACTCAAATGTTCTATCAGCACAAAGACAGAAGGAAGTACAGCGTGTGTGTTTCTAGAGTTCATAATGTCTCATAAAGTTCTGTAACTTGAGTTTTGTAGACATATTTTGATAAGGGAGATTAAAAGTCAAAGTCCATCTCTCCAGTTAGTTCACTTTGTCCCGTGTTGGGACGCAGATGTTTCTCCGCGTTCATCTTTTGGTAAGTGAGACTTTTCAGCTGATCTCTGATCTCTAACTGTTGAAGGCAGACATTCAGGTGTTGGTGTGTGAAAAGCTGCAGTTAGTGTTGAGAAGAGCTCAGCTCTGTGCTAACCGTTAGCCACCAGGTCCTGCTAGCTAAAATTATTTTCATTATTGATCAATCTGCTTATTATTTTCTTGGTTAATCAGTGAATTAATCTGTCTGTTGAAAGACAGGAATGTGAGAAATGGCCGTCACAAAGTGACGTCTTCTGTCAAAACTCCAAACCCCAACACATGCTCCCTCCCACCTGGTAACATACGGGCGCTTGGTCAGGTGACGACTTGGTCGTGGGGGGGAGGGGGGGTTTACGTTTCCGTGACACGCGGGAAGAACGGCACAGTTGGGTCATGATCTCCGGTCTCCTGGGTGAAAGTCCTGTGTTTGACCCATCCACCCCCCCGACCAAGCAGCCTTACATACTACTCTCTACCTTAGTCTTAGTATGACGTCGTCCTCAGACCCCGTGTAGCCGCTGCTCTCCCCGGGACGTTCTACTGACACGCTGAAGGGCGCTTTGTTCGTCTCTTCAGACGCTGACAGCCGCCGTCCAAACGTCGTATTTACGAGTTCAGAGAGAACGGGTTGAAATGATTTAAACCTCACTGTATTATTTATTACAATTCATCAACTCTTTGTTCTCAACTTTCATTTAAACTACAACGTATCAGATTCCATAAAGTCTTTAAATCTTCATCTGTAGAGTCACTAGTCTGTAGAGTCACTAATCTGTAGAGTGACTAGTCTGTAGAGTCACTAGTCTGTAGAGTCACTAGTCTGTAGAGTAACAGGTCTGTAGAGTCACTAGTCTGTAGGGTAATTAGTCTGTAGAGTCAGTAATCTGTAGAGTAACTAGTCTGTAGAGTAACTAGTCTGTAGATTCACTAGTCTGTAGAGTAACTAGTCTGTAGATTCACTAGTCTGTAGAGTAACTAGTCTGTAAAGTCACTAGTCTGTAGAGGCACTAGTCTGTAGAGTAACTAGTCTGTAGAGTGACTAGTCTGTAGAGTGACTAGTCTGTAGAGTGACTAGTCTGTAGAGTGACTAGTCTGTAGAGTGACTAGTCTGTAGAGTCACTAGTCTGTAGAGTGACTAGTCTGTAGAGTGACTAGTCTGTAGAGTCACTAGTCTGTAGAGTGACTAGTCTGTAGAGTAACTAGTCTGTAGAGTCACTACTCTGAAGAGTCACAAATGTGATTACTATATAAGTAATCTAATGTGATTACTATATAAGTACATGTATAATGTATATGAGAGCATTACTATATAGGGACCTTCGGGGACAATAAAGTATATCTTATCTTATCACTCCTCCAACAGAACAGGAACTAGTTCTTTATGATGGAACTTTGTGTTCAAATTCAATAACATGTTATTTGTAGTGTCCAATCCTAATCAGGACACTCTACTAATAGAGTAGGTGTAGAACACACTCAGCAATTATTTGGCGAGTCAGTGGCGATAAAAAAACTTCTGACGTCTAAATTCCTGCATTCAGATATATTAGTATATTAGATATATTAGTATGCACAAATTTAAGTTACAAAATGTTGTAGGATTCCACAGAATGAATCCTTAGTTTGACGCTCTTCTAAATCTCCTCGTCTTAACCTGATCCCAGATCTGCTCTCTTTTAATTAAAGACATTATCAGTCGACTAACACTCAAATGATTTGATGGACTGATGGAGAGTTGATTTAATGGACAGGTCTGTAAAACAGAGTTTCTCCTCAAAGACTCATGAAACAGCTCCACTTTGAATCCTGATTCTACATTCAATACACAGGACAGAAAGATGACATTAGTCCTGGAGTCTTGTCTCCATTAGAGGACAGAAAGATGACATTAGTCCTGGAGTCTTGTCTCCATTAGAGGACAGAAAGATGACATTAGTCCTGGAGTCTTGTCTCCATTAGAGGACAGAAAGATGACATTAGTCCTGGAGTCTTGTCTCCATTAGAGGACAGAAAGATGACATTAGTCCTGGAGTCTTGTCTCCATTAGAGGACAGAAAGATGACATTAGTCCTGGAGTCTTGTCTCCATTAGAGGACAGAAAGATGACATTAGTCCTGGAGTCTTGTCTCCATTAGAGGACAGAAAGATGACATTAGTCCTGGAGTCTTGTCTCCGTTAGAGGACAGAAAGATGACATTAGTCCTGGAGTCTTGTCTCCATTAGAGGATAGAAAGATGACATTAGTCCTGGAGTCTTGTCCCCAGTAGAGGACAGAAAGATGACATTAGTCCTGGAGTCTTGTCTCCATTAGAGGACAGAAAGATGACATTAGTCCTGGAGTCTTGTCTCCGTTAGAGGACAGAGGACATGTAGAGTCACTAGTCTGTAGAGTAACTAGTCTGTAGAGGGACTAGTCTGTAGAATCACTAGTCTGTAGAGTGACTAGTCTGTAGAGTGACTAGTCTGTAGAGTGACTAGTCTGTAGAGTCACTAGTCTGTAGAGTGACTAGTCTGTAGAGTGACTAGTCTGTAGAGTCACTAGTCTGTAGAGTGACTAGTCTGTAGAGTGACTAGTCTGTAGAGTCACTAGTCTGTAGAGTGACTAGTCTGTAGAGTCACTAGTCTGTAGAGTGACTAGTCTGTAGAGTCACTAGTCTGTAGAGTGACTAGTCTGTAGAGTCACTAGTCTGTAGAGTGACTAGTCTGTAGAGTCACTAGTCTGTAGAGTGACTAGTCTGTAGAGTAACTAGTCTGTAGAGTCACTACTCTGAAGAGTCACTAATGTGATTACTATATAAGTAATCTAATGTGATTACTATATAAGTACATGTATAATGTATATGAGAGCATTACTACATACGGACCTGTCTAATGTATATGAGAGCATGTTTGTGTTGCATGTGTATATGTGTTGAGAAATGCTTATTTTCTGTATCTTGTGTTGTCTTTGTAAAGCTGCGAAATGGACAGTCCAAAACTAATTTTCCTTCGGGGACAATGAAGTATATCTTATCTTATCACTCCTCCAACAGAACAGGAACTAGTTCTTTATGATGCAACTTTGTGTTCAAAATTAATAACATGTTATTTGTAGTGTCCAATCCTAATCAGGACACTCTACTAATAGAGTAGGTGTAGAACACACTCAGCAATTATTTGGCGAGTCAGTGGCGATAAAAAAACTTCTGACGTCTAAATTCCTGCATTCAGATATATTAGTATATTAGATATATTAGTATGCACAAATTTAAGTTACAAAATGTTGTAGGATTCCACAGAATGAATCCTTAGGTTGACGCTCTTCTAAATCTCCTCGTCTTAACCTGATCCCAGATCTGCTCTCTTTTAATTAAAGACATTATCAGTCGACTAACACTCAAACGATCTGATGGACTGATGGAGAGTTGATTTAATGGACAGGTCTGTAAAACAGAGTTTCTCCTCAAAGACTCATGAAACAGCTCCACTTTAAATCCTGATTCTACATTCAATACACAGGACAGAAAGATGACATTAGTCCTGGAGTCTTGTCTCCATTAGAGGACAGAAAGATGACATTAGTCCTGGAGTCTTGTCTCCATTAGAGGACAGAAAGATGACATTAGTCCTTGAGTCTTGTCTCCATTAGAGGACAGAAAGATGACATTAGTCCTGGAGTCTTGTCTCCGTTAGAGGACAGAAAGATGACATTAGTCCTGGAGTCTTGTCTCCATTAGAGGACAGAAAGATGACATTAGTCCTGGAGTCTTGTCTCCATTAGAGGACAGAAAGATGACATTAGTCCTGGAGTCTTGTCTCCATTAGAGGACAGAAAGATGACATTAGTCCTGGAGTCTTGTCTCCATTAGAGGACAGAAAGATGACATTAGTCCTGGAGTCTTGTCTCCATTAGAGGACAGAAAGATGACATTAGTCCTGGAGTCTTGTCTCCATCAGAGGACAGAAAGATGACATTAGTCCTGGAGTCTTGTCTCCACTAGAGGAAAGAAAGATGACATTAGTCCTGGAGTCTTGTCTCCATAAGGGGATAGAAAGATGACATTAGTCCTGGAGTCTTGTCTCCATTAGAGGACAGAAAGATGACATTAGTCCTGGAGTCTTGTCTCCATTAGAGGACAGAAAGATGACATTAGTCCTGGAGTCTTGTCTCCATTAGAGGACAGAAAGATGACATTAGTCCTGGTGTCTTGTCTCCATTAGAGGACATAAAGATGACATTAGTCCTGGAGTCTTGTCTCCATTAGAGGACAGAAAGATGACATTAGTCCTGGAGTCTTTCCAATGTTCCTGTTCTCCCAGAAAGAGAATGAATGACAGAGCAGGATGAGCAGAGAGCAGAAATCATTCAGTGAAGAGCTTCAGACTTTATTTTCTGCTTGATAGCTTCTAGTTTCTCCAGCAGCTTCTGGTTCTGGAGATTAAAACGTGGTCTTCCTCTTTCTAACAGGACCCATCAGAGACCAGACCCTGCTGAACCTGAATGTGAACCTGAACCTGAACCCAGCTGTGTGTCCATGGAGACACACTACTTTAATAAAGAAGGTGACCTGTAAGGGAGAGGCCAATTAAAATGGAGAGGAGAAGGAAGAGGCGGAGAGGGAAGCAAAGGGAGGAACATATTGAAATAAAGAGCAGAAGACTGAGGTGAGATGTTGTGAAACCTCCAACAAACTGTTAGTAGTGTTGTCTCATTGGGTGGGTGGTCTTCTTGTAGAGGGTCTCTGTGTTTCCATTTAGGGGTGAACGGTACATGTATTCGTATTGAACCAAAACAGTACGGGCGTCTCGGTTCGGTACATGAATTTACACGAAGAATACAAGATATAAAAATAAATAAAACTTGCGTGCAAATTAATTAATGTAATGCGGAACTACTGTTAGATACGTGCTTCTTTATGGACACGGACACCTAATCTGTAGCCCCCCCCCCCCCCCCCCCCCTTAGCTCTGATCCTCCCGAGCTCCGTCTACATGTCGGTCCAGTCAGAGCCGATAGTCTTCCTCTGTCACTCTTGTCCAGTGAGTCCACACGAAGCAAACCAGTCCCTCCATATACAACCAAACATGGACGCAGCTGGATCCCTTCTTGCCTCGACCACAAATGGCTTCCAGGCCCGTTTATTTCGCTGTTAGGTGTTAGCTCCAACGTTAGCTGTTAGCTCCGCCGTTAGCTGTTAGCCCCGCCGTTAGCTTTTAGCCCCGCCGTTAGCTGTTAGCTCCACCGTTAGCTGTTAGCTCCACCGTTAGCTCCACCGTTAGCTGTTATCTCCGCCGTTAGCTGTAGCGTGTGAAGCTAATGCCAAAACTTGTCACCTGCTCTGTGCATTCACATATGAGAGCAGCGCTTGTCTCCCATAATCACTCTACCAGCTGATTGTCTTATTTTGTTTACGAGTTCCAGATGGAGTCTGGAGATGATGTGGGGTACTTATTGTTTACTGTTTACATCTTACTTCATACACTTCAGGCTGTTGCAGCTAGCTCAGGAGAGACACTGGATGACACTAGATGGTAAAAAAATTGCCTTCTGCATTTTGGTTTTGCCTTTCCCTCCATTGAACCGAACCATGATGTCTGCGTACCGTTCCACCCCTATTTCCAGCCCACTGTAGCCTGTCGTCCAGGTGAACTCTGGGATATCTATGGCCCTGTTTTCACCTGGTATTAAAATATGATCTGAGTGATCTCTCTCTTCCCCGCTGGTACCTGGAAAAGGTGGCCACGGCTATACAATGACCTTATTATTAGTTTCATAAAACGTCTTTCACCAGTATGTAGGAGATTACTACACTACAGACGTTCCTTCTTGTATGTCTCCTTTTGTTATTTCCTAAACGTGATTCATGCTTGACGCGTTGGAAGTGGTGCGCGCCGTTGTGACGTCAAAATTATGTAATTTCCTGCCGGTGCGCCAGGATTTCAGCGCGCGAGCACAGGTCGCCCACCACTCTATTTTTTTCAGCGACAAACCGGAAAAGGAAGCATGATCAAGCTTCTGGGCAACGTGAGGCCAGGACTCTCAGAGTGACTGCAAGTGGGTTAAGATGAGTTCTTTTATGGTGAATGAAAGGCTTGATACGACCAAGTAGCTCATCCAATCAAATCAAAGTATTCACAGCAATGCTGCTGCCAGTTCTGCCCCGTTGCTTATCTTTTTCTTCTTCTAGTCTGTAGAAAGAGCAACGTCGGTAGTCTTTCCTAATTAGCGCCACCTCTGTTCAAGTATAACGGTTACTAACGGCGTTAGTTTTTCAGTAACGGAGTAATCTAATTACTTTTCCCATCGTTCCAACTAGGGATGGGCATGATTAATCGACGGTCGACAATTGATCATTAAGAATTTCGTCGATCACGTTAATTTGTCATCGATTAAACTAATGCAGGTTGCGTTGTGTAGTGTGATTGCAGCAATGAAACAATTTCCAGTGTGTCAGCAGCAATTAAACATTTTACCACCCGGGGGTGCCATAGGCTGCTCAGTTAGCTGTGAGATACGTTTTGGTTCAAAGTAAACATGAAGAGGTCACGGCAAAGTGTGGCGTGGGACCATTTTGATTTAAAAAACGACTTAGTTCACTGCAAACACTGCGACGCCGTGTATAAGTACAACACGGCCACGACTCAAATGATGTACCACTTAAACAAAGTGTATCCGACCCTGGTTAACGTATATGTATATATATATGTGTACGTATGTGTGTGTGTGTGTATATATATATATATATATATATATATATATATATATATATATATATATATATATATATTTATTTTAGTGGTGGGCCGTTATTGGCGCTAACGTGCTGCGTTAACGTGAGACTCTTATCGGGCGATAAATAAATATCTCCGTTAATCTATTCTCTAGTTGTGTTGGGAGCTGGTCTATAGGCGACTATGCAGCTATGATGACTTCCACCTTGATATTTTAGCATGGATGTATACAGCCTACTGACTGTAAAACAGTTCAAAATGAATGTTTAACTGAATAAACAGTTAGTAACAGTGTTTCCCACATAGACTAATGTGCGGCGGTGCGCCTCACAATCAACACCGCCCGCCGCACTTGTGTTTATTTTTTTTTGCCGGTATTTAAAACATGCAGCGTATTCGTTCAGCACCATATTTCCTTCCCTGCTCTCCTCCGTCTCTCTGTCACTTGTGTCTGCCAGTGTGTTAATGTCAGAGTCCCGACTGACTCTTAGCAAACCAGAGATTTCTCCGCTTTAGAAAGTGAACTAGTCGTAGTTAGTTTGTGATGCATTCAGTGTATTCTGGAAACAGGAGATGAGCCCCTGGTCTAATGCACCACCTGGCTGGAGAAACCCGTTCTCAAAAACTTACTTTTAGTCATTATTTGGGTAGCACACATACTCTGAATGCCTTCGGCAGAAATCAAATGAGCCATTTTAATCTAGATTAATCTAGATTAATTACAAGATTACAGTGAGATTAATCTAGATTAAAGAAATTAATCTATGCCCACCACTAAAATATATATATATATATATATATATATATATATATATATATATATATATATATATATATATATATATATATATATATATATATATAGGCCTGGGCGAAAAATCAATTAAATGAATTAATTCAAATTTTTTGTCGCGGGTGATTTAAAAAATAAGTAAATCGAGTTTTTGTGTAATGGCGCATTTTTGGCTCTCCGGAGCTTCCGTAGCGTTAGTTTCACATAGCAGTATGGCGAGCAACAACAACAACATCATATAGCACACACGGAACAGCAACAGCAAGTGACAACATGGCTACCGGTGAGAGTGGGAAGTTTGTTCCCAAGAAAGGAATAAAATCATCTGTTGTTTGGAACTGGTCTGGGTTTGCCACGACAGACGTGGAGCAAGAGACCCCACGCTGCAACATTTGCCTAAAGCCCATCGCAGTCAAAGGCAGCAAATTTCAGTGCCTGACTTTCCACTACACTGGACAGCAGGTAACGTTAGCCTAGCTTTAGCTAGCAGCGTGATTAAACACGTTAACATGCTGACAGGTAATGTTAAACAGTGTAAAGTGTGACTGTATATCAACAGTCTGCTCTGCAGCGCAGCAGCTGACGACGTCGGAAAAACACAGACGGTGCATTCACTGAAACTGGTAACCTACAGCCTCGCGGTGCA
Source organism: Gymnocephalus cernua (assembly GCA_023631565.1). Classification (NCBI taxonomy): domain Eukaryota; kingdom Metazoa; phylum Chordata; class Actinopteri; order Perciformes; family Percidae; genus Gymnocephalus; species Gymnocephalus cernua. The sequence continues at coordinate 8,433,428 of CM042448.1, read as the reverse complement.
TTCAAAGTTATTGTAAAATACCCTTTTCCCATCTGGTTGTTGTTTTTTTCGTTCAACAGCAATTTACTGGTGAAATAAGTTATTGTGTATTATAAGTTATAGTTATTACATTACTATTAAATCATTTACTTTTGACCATATGGCCTTAGTAATAAACAATGTGTTAATCTTAAATGTCACCGACTGTTGTTTAGTAGGCCTATCCTTCTTGTTTCTTCTTCTTTTTTTAAAACTTTCTTAAAAGGTATCGGTTCAGGCACCGTTTAGGCACCGGCACCGTTTTAAAAGTACCGATTTACCACCGGTATCGGAAAAAACCCAAACAATACCCAACCCTATTAATAAGTAGGGGGGGGGGGGGGGGGAATCAGAAAAAAATCGGAAATCAAATTAAAAGAACTAAAATCGGAGATTTTATTTTCAGGCCATATCGCCCAGCCCTAGTCCACATGGAGACGCACAACAAACTCATAGCGAGTGTTTGGATCCAAATTCTGAACCATCACACTTTGTCTGGTACTGCAGACAGACATCATTCATATATTATGAGCATTTTGCAGACAATAATCTAGAGCTACTGATTATATAAAATGTGAAACTGTAGGGCAATCTTAAATTCGTACATCATCGTTACAAACAGCCAATGATAAAAAGTACAAGGGCGGCATCCACACATAATTTGCAAACATGCAGTGTAATATCACAAAAATATGTAAGCAACCAAACCAAAAGATCTTCTTTTCTTCCATGCCAGAGGTAAAATACTGAAAATTTTGGGCGTTCTCTGCTTACGTTTGTAGGTGCGTATAGCAGAGGCGTGGGTGCCCACAGGTGTACAACGGACTGTATAGCTAACAGCCTTTCCAGAGGAGAAAGCAGGACGGCTCCAGCGCAGAGACACTCCAGATGAAATGTTGGCGAAGACAGTCACATGATCTGGATGCGGAGGGGCTGCTTCCAGTTGGTCTCTAGCCGCTGAATGATGGAAAACAAAACGCATATTTCCGTCACATTTTTAAATTTGAGAAAAAAAGAATTCCATTATACATTGTAAGACCTATGAAATAAACAACAGAGATCAGTACTTACACACTCATCCCGGAGTACTAACTGTTTGGTCTGTCTGATAGCCATCTCCAGCTTGACCGACAGCCAGAATCTAGACATGATACTTTCTCCTTGGATCTGAAACACAAATAATCAATTTGTAGCCATTTCTACCCATGTTGCTAAAACTAAAACTGAAGGTTGGTCAAACTAACATTATAGTAAATTACTTCAAATAAATAGTCCAATTGAGGGTTTGGTTGATAATTTTAAATCCTGAAAGATCTCCATTAAAATACCAAAAGTGATGGTTAACAAATAGAGTAGCATACATTTTTCTAATTAAAGGCATGCATCGACAATGCATGGTCTCCTGAGTCACCACAACCTCTCATTTATCATGCGTTGTCATGTGTAAGGAGCATGAGAAAGATCAACCAGACCCAAGGCCAAGTAAATATGGTGACACAATCAATAAGCTCTATGAAAATGATTCCACCTTTCCCTTTTGAAAGCATATAAATATCAACAGCTATGAAACCCTATCAGCACTAGGTTGTGTTTTAAAACACAATACAAAGAAATCACAACATTTGAGGGGACCAACAAAGGTGAGATGAGGTAAAAGGTAAAATCAAAGTACAAAGTAATTATGGGACATATAAGGCGGTATCCAGTACTGATTAAACAACATTAGAAAGATCACTGAGGTCTGGGGGCAGGAAGCTTTTGTTTGAAAATATGCAATGGAAGTTAGAATGAAATCAATTTAAAACACATTTTAACTTGAGACGCTACCATTGCATTAGCTCCTAAATCAGGACGTTTTTAGGGAGTGTTAAGATTTGTTTCATGCCTCCAGTGTGAAAGGTCAGCCTATGGGTATTGACCAGTGAAGGCTGTGTGTCCAGACCTGCTGTGGGGGCTGGGCCACGGGCAGCACTCAGCTGCTGGAGTCCTAGGTAGGCCTGGGCGAAAAATCGATTAAATGAATTAATTAATTAGAATTTTTTGTTGCGGGCGATTTAAAAAATCAGCAAATAGAGTGTTTGTGTAATGGCGCATTTTTGGCTCTCCGGAGCTTCCGTAGTGTTAGTTTCTCATAGCAGTATGGCTAGCAACAACAACATCATAGCACACACGAAACGGCGACAGCAAGTGACAACATGGCTACCGGTGAGAGTGGGAAGTTTGTTCCCAAGAAAGGAATAAAGTCATCTGTTGTTTGGAACTGGTCTGGGTTTGACGCAACAGACGTGGAGCAGCAAACCCCGCGCTGCAACATTTGCCTAAAGCCCTTCGCAGTCAAAGGAAGCAGCACGACAAACCTATTCCAACACCTGAAACAGAGACATCCAGCCGAATATGAAAAATGCCAGTCTCTCTCCGAGACGAAAAAACCCTGCAGTGACCAACAAACCGTAGCTAAAAAACAGCTGACTGTAGCCAAATCCTTTGCACAAGGCACCGCAAAGGAAATATCAAACAAGAATATGCTTATTAGGTATAAATACATTTTATTTTCTTTATTAGAAAGTCCGGCCCCCGGAGTGTCAGCTTAAAAAAATTCTGGCCCTTGGAAAAATTTTGTTGATGACCCCTGGTCTAGCTTTACTGCTAATGGCACAACATACAGTGGCAGTTGCTAGCAGGGTTATAACCATTTTCTGAAGCTTCATGGTAGGTGCAGCGTATATTTTCCTGCTTTTTGTCCTTTGCCAATCACACCTACAATATTTCTTTCAGGGACAGTAAAAATTTAGAAGGGGGCAGCAAAACTCTGATCTACTGGCCCTGGGGGCCAGTGGGGATTTTTTTTATGTTGAGCCCTGTATATATGTCAACCATGCTAGGCAGGGATGGCTGAAGGTGGTCAAGTTGTCAATGTTCTTGAGGTGTAAAAAAACGGATTTTGTAACCTGCTTAACTTGGGGTGGGAACAATAGGGTGGGGTCGAGGGTGATTCCGAAGTCGTGGACCTGGGTAAAGGGTGACGATGGAGCCGTTGATGTTAAGGTCTGGGTGGAGCCGATAGTTTGGACCAATGATGAAGATTTCAGATTCATTGCAGTTGCGTTTCAGGAAGTTCTGTTGCATCCATGTTTAAATGTCTGCAAGGCAAGTAGTGATAGTGGAGTGGGTGGCTGTTGTTTTGGAGGAGATAGAGATAGAGAGAGATATAGATAGAGACATAGATTGGGTTTTGTCTGCATAGAAGTGGATATAGAGGCCATGATGGTGGATATCTCCCAGAGGAAGGATGTACAGTATATAATTAACAAGAGGGAACCCGAGATACTTGAACTCCTTCACAACTGAAGGGATTTCACCATTGCATAATGTGTGCTAATTCTTCCTGATTTCTCCACAGAGTGGACCTGGAGAGCTCAGACGTTCCCAGTGGTCAGTCTGCCCAACAGCATCAAACTCATCTGGACTCCATATTTATGGTCTATACATGTACAACAACTACTTTTACATCTATTATCCTCACAATCATCTGGTGCACTTTATAGATCAGAGGATTGTCATTGTTATTATTTTTTTATGTTGCACTATAGAGTAGCAAACAATGTTGTTTTGTCTCCTTACAATGACACTAATGTCAATTCTGATTCTATGGAGATATCTTTTAAATTACTTATTTGCCCAAGAGAAACCAGAACTGAATGTAAAAGCAAACAGCATCCGACTCAGGACAGAACCTTGTGACATAGATTTAGATGACGAAGCAAAGTAATGAACAATAACTGAAAAACTCCTGTCTGAAAGGTAAGAAGAAAACCACTCCAGAGCTGATCCAAACATTTCCATCCACTGCCTGAGCCTCTCAAGTACAATACAGTGATCCACTGTATCATATGAAACACTGAAGTCTAATAGAATTAATGCAGAATTTTTACTGTGGTTTATTAATTACCATTATGTAATCATCCATCAATGAATCTTTAATTATTTGTTTACACAAATGTCATCATGACATAATCTACAAAACTGGTCTGTTTTGATAATCAGAGTATTTTTAAACTCCCCAAAAAAATTCTGTTAAGTGACAGTGCTCTTTTTGGTATCTTTTGGATCTTTGCAGGGACAAAAGAGGAAGACGCCTAAAGAAGTCGTCTTGGGAATTTTAGAAGATTTGGGAACCAACGACTTTGAAAATTTGAAGTGGTTCCTGCAGCAGGAAGGGGCCCTTGAAGACTTCCAAGCAATCCCAATTAGTAAACTGGAGAATGCAAACAGGAGGAACACAGTGGACCAGATGTTCTCGACCTACAGTATGAACACTATTAATGTGACCAGAATAGTTTTAGTGAAGATCAAACGAAATGATCTAGTGAAGAATTTATCAAACATCTCAGAACCTGCAAGTAAGTCATAATATTATGAATTCAAAAAAATGGATATAACAAAGATCAAACTTATAAATCACAGTCTTCAACAAACATTAGCTGTGTTACCAATGTCTCCCTGGTATCTACAAAGATACATATGTTGTGTTGACAACACAACAAACTCCCAAACATCAACTAGAGAAACAAGATTTAAAGTGTCTCCGAGAACCAAACATGATTAAACAAAGTCAGAATATTTTTGTTTTCTCTGGTCGTTAAAATTTGCACACACTGATGTCACTGAAAGATACTGCTTGGGCAATATTAATTCCCTCTGTACTTAAGTTATATACTTTCTGGTTTATTTGGACAATGAAGAGTTCATAGATATATGACTGAGACACCCAACATATCAGTTGTTTTTAAGGAATACTAAGTAATTTTATAGTAGTTATCATATTCAGGACCTTGTCGTCAAATGGGCTGAATAGATTTCATGAATACAGAAATGTGCACACTCACATTCACCAGAACAAACCCTCATTGATTTCATTGTTTTATTCATTCAGAGATGCTTGCTGCGTGCCAGCGAAAAGTCAAATCCAAGTTACAAAAGAAGTTACGGTGTGTGTTTGAGGGGATTGCTAAAGCAGGAAACCAAACCGTTCTGAATCAGATGTTCACAGAGATCTTCCTCACAAAGGGAGGGACTGCAGAGGTCAATACTGAACATGAGGTCAGACAGATTGAAACCGCATCCTGGAAACCAGACAGACCAGAAACAGCAATCAGACAAGAAGACATCTTTAAAACTCCACCTGGAAGAGATGAACCAATCAGAACAGTGATGACAAAGGGAGTGGCTGGCATCGGGAAAACAGTCTTAACACAGAAGTTCACTCTGGACTGGGCTGAAGGCAAAGCCAACCAGGACATCCAGTTCATATTTCCATTCACCTTCAGAGAGATGAATGTGCTGAAAGAAGATAAGTACAGCTTGGTGGAACTTGTTCATTACTTCTTTAGTGAAATCAAAAAAGCAGGAATCTGCAGCTTTGAAGAGTTCCAGGTTGTGTTCATCTTTGACGGTCTGGATGAGTGTCGACTTCCTCTGGACTTCCTCAACACTAAAATCCTGGATGATGTTACAGAGTCCACTTCAGTGGGTGTGCTCCTGACAAACCTCATCAGGGGGAATCTGCTTCCCTCTGCTTGCCTCTGGATAACCACACGACCTGCAGCAGCCAATCAGATCCCTCCTGAGTGTGTTGACATGGTTACAGAGATCAGAGGGTTCACTGACCCACAGAAGGAAGAGTACTTCAGGAAGAGATTCAGAGATGAGAAGCAGGCCAGCAGAATCATCTCCCACATCAAGACATCACGAAGCCTCCACATCATGTGCCACATCCCAGTCTTCTGCTGGATCACTGCTACAGTTCTGGAGGACATGTTGAAGACCATAGAGCGAGGAGAGCTGCCCAAGACCCTGACTGAGATGTATATCCACTTCCTGGTGGTTCAGTCCAAAGTGAAGAACATCAAGTATACTGGAGGAGCTGAGACAGATTCACCCTGGAGTCCAGAGAACAGGAAGATGATGGAGTCTCTGGGAAAACTGGCTTTTGAGCAGCTGCAGAAAGGCAATTTGATCTTCTATGAATCAGATGTGACAGAGTGCGGCATCGATCTCGGAGCTGCCTCAGTGTACTCAGGAGTGTTCACACAGATCTTTAAAGAGGAGAGAGGACTGTACCAGAACAAGGTTTTCTGCTTCATCCATCTGAGTGTTCAAGAGTTTCTGGCTGCTCTTCATGTCCATCTGAATTTCACCAACTCTGGAGTCAACCTGCTGGCAGAAGAACAAACAACATCAACACAGTTCTACCAGAGTGCTGTGGACGAGGCCTTACAGAGTCAAAATGGACACCTGGACTTGTTTCTCCGCTTCCTCCTGGGACTTTCTCTGCAGACCAATCAGAATCTCCTACGAGGTCTGGTGACACAGACAGGAAGTAGCTCACAGACCAATCAGGAAACAGTCAAGTACATCAAGAAGAACATCAATAGAGAGGAGAAGATGGATGGTGAGGCGAAGATGGAAAGGGAGGAGAAGATGGATAGGGAGAAGTACATCAAGAAGATCAGTGAGAATCTGTCTGCAGAGAGAAGCATCAATCTGTTCCACTGTCTGCATGAACTGAATGATCGATCTCTAGTGGAGCAGATCCAACGGTCCCTGAGATTAGGAAGTCTCTCCACAGATAAACTGTCTCCAGCTCAGTGGTCAGCTATGGTCTTCATCTTACTGTCATCAGAGAAAGATCTGGATGTGTTTGACCTGAAGAAATATAGTGCTTCAGAGGAGGCTCTTCTGAGGCTGCTGCCAGTGGTCAAAGCCTCCAACAAAGCTCTGTAAGTGGGATTTATTCAGCACTCTGATATCTTTCAACAGCAGAGAAAAGTAAATAACTTGTTTGTGTCATGTTGTCTCTTCAGAGTGTGTGGCTGTAACCTGTCAGAGAGAAGCTGTGAAGCTCTGTCCTCAGTTCTCAGCTCCCAGTCCTCTAGTCTGAGAAAGCTGGACCTGAGTAACAATAACATGCAGGATTCAGGAGTGAAGCTGATCTCTGTTGGACTGAAGAGTCCACACTGCACACTGGAGACTCTCAGGTCAGATCAAGAACAATAATCTTTGAAAACACAGTATTGAAAAATACTTTGGAAACAAAAATGTGAATGTTTCCAAAGTAATGTGTTCTGATTTTGAATTACATAATAGAGAATGAAATATGAACTGTGGCTGAGATCCAGAAATCATTTATATCACGTGAGTTTGATTCCTGGATTTCTGTTTATTCCTTCAATGTTTCCAACTTGTTTAGAGTGAGCAGCAATATTTAAACATGCCGAGAAGGGATTTCATATACTGTATCACGAAAAGTCCAGACTCAACATTTAATTAAGCACAAATGTTAGTTGTCTAATATGATATTTCTCTAAATTTTGGTTTTATTAAATTTAAGCTGCCCTTAAATTCATCAGTAAGTATACTGCTATCTTTCAACAGGAGGTAAATATAAATAACTTCTTTGTTTCCTGTCATCTCTCCAGACTGAGCTGCTGTAACCTGTCAGAGAGAAGCTGTGAAGCTTTGTCCTCAGTTCTCAGCTCCCAGTCCTCTAGTCTGAGAGAGCTGGACCTGAGTAACAACAACATGCAAAATTCACAAGTGAAGCTGATCTCTGTTGGACTGAAGAGTCCACACTGCACACTGGAGTCTCTCAGGTCAGGATTCAGTAATCCATTCAACTGATGACCATTTAAACTCTGATTAACCTTAGTTGATAAACTGCTAACATGTAGCTTTGTGTCTGTTGATATGATAAACTTCAGCTGTAGTTTCGAGCATCAGAGTAATCATTTGCTTTTGTTGTTGAATAATTAAATACCACAGATGATTTTAAAGATATATTCTGAATCTGGACCAAAATATACCTAGACAACAAACAAACGTAAAACAAACACATGGCTCCACGTGTTGATAGAGGTTTCCTGTGTCTTCTGTGTGTTTTCAGTCTGTCAGGCTGCCTGATCTCAGAGGAAGGCTGTTCTTCTCTGGTCTCAGCTCTGAGCTCCAACCCCTCCCATCTGAGAGAGCTGGACCTGAGCTACAATCATCCAGGAGACTCAGGAGTGAAGCTACTGTCAGCAGGACTGAAGGATCCTCTCTGGAGACTGGACACTCTCAGGTACAAACACTGATAAACAAAAAGGAGATTTTTGTGTAGGAAGTTTTAAAGGAGAATATCTCCAGGAAATAAAATGATAACTCCCTTTTGTTAATAAGTGATGTAGTTTGGACACATCTCTGTATGTTAAATACACTGTCCATGGTTTGAAAAAAATCCTTTTTTTCCCCCCTCTTTCTTCTGGGTTCAAATCAGTTTTATCTCGAAAGAGAAAGGACAGGTTTAGTCTAGCTTAGCACAAAGCAATGGGGTGTCTCCGCTGTGAGAAGAGTGTGTGGATGAAGTACTTACCTAAGAAAGGTCCAGGGGCCTCATGTATAAAAGACTGCGCAGCTTTCATACCAAAAGATGGCGTACGGTCAAAACTCGAAAAGTACCTACGCACAGAAATATTCACATGTATAAAACCGGGCGTACACCAGGTCCGGCGCACCTTTCCTTTATACATCACAATCAACGTGAAATTGAGCGCACGTGAACGGGCCACCGACCCCGCCTTGCCTCCTCCCATAAATTAATATGGAAATCACTATAAATGCGTCGTTGACGTCAATCTTCATCCAATCACAACGGGTTATCCCGCTGCAGACAGACAAAAAAACGTCACCGACTGTAAGTTTGAGGTGCTGAGGCAAGAACTAAAATGTTCTGTTTGGAGGTTTGTCATCTCGGATAAGCAATAAAAGAAATTGCCCAGAGTGGCAAATGGATACCGGGCGGTGAATGCACCGAACCATGGCAGAAATTTAAAAAACAATGTCTAATGGAAATCAAGAGAATAGTGGCAGCGCCATACCAGTTACAGAACAACATGCCTCTCAGTGTCAGTCCAAATTATGCACTGATGTAATGCCATTTATCTTAAGTGTTAGTACGCTCAGTGAAACAGTCCATCGTGATGGAGACCCGACTCAGAGGAGGATAGGTTAGTGAGGCCAGCGTCTCCACGGCAGGTGACAGCGCGCACGGATCCGCTGCGCCACGCATGGATGAAATAATGAAATAGTAAATAGGACTACTATTGCATTTTTCCGTGCTGATCTTTTTGTTATACAGTGAGTAAGATATTTCATCTATGAGAAATACAGAGGATGACTGAAAGTTTTTTCTGTTTAACAGAGGATAAGTAGCCTGCAAATGAAACAGTTAATAGTGTGAAAGATGTGAAACAAAACAAACTTTTATGGATGATCAGCGGATATTATTATGTTTTTTTCATAGACAACGTCACAGACGTATGCCATTAAGTGAAGTGGAAACTTTACTTTGTAATGTTTGGTGATTTTCAGCACTTTTCAGCTAGACTTCGCCACGTTACAGAGCCAGACAAGACTTTGTGGAAGCAATAAAAGGGAACCCCCATCCAACCGCATCCTCAGTCCAGGTCCTCATTTCGTCCTGACTACAAACAGGCCATCTAAGCTCTGCTTCTCCCTCCTGAGTCAACTGATGGTTTCCAAAATCTTTTTATACATCACAAAGTGTCCGTGAAAACCAGCGTACACAAGCTTTTCGTGCGTACGCAATGTTTATAAATGAGGCCCCTGGACAGGTTTAGTCTATCTTAGCACAAAGCAATGTGCTTTCTACACTGTGAGAAGAGTGTGTGGATGAAGAATTAATCTACTCTTTCAGCTGACTAGTTAGCTAGCTGTTTAAAATATCAGTTGCCGGTGCTGCATGGTCACGTGATTGATCAGAAATGTACACTGACGCCTGGACCAATTATTTCTCTAACTTCCTCTTATGCTGGGAGAGTACCGGCTCTAAGTTTAAAAAATCCCTCAAATCGCTCTTTCCTAGTCCCGGCTGTGCAAACACAATATACGTG